>JAQFXM010002550.1:0-24251 GCA_034693345.1 Entomobrya multifasciata
ACAACAGTTTTTAGGAAATTTGGACTTATGCATCTTTTTATTGAGTACAATTTTCCCAATGCTGCATTCAGTTTTGACTCTACGCTTTCACAATCAAATTTGTAAGATAATGTACTATCTATATTAATTCCAAGATACTTAAAATTTGAAACCAACTCAACCTTCTCTCCATTTAAAAATATTTCTCCTACTTGTTCTTTTGCTGCTCGATAATCTTTAGCTTTATGGAATACCATGTATTTAGTTTTGGACACATTGATTTTTAAATTGTTTACTATGCACCATTCATTAAACTTATCGAGACATTCTTGTAATTCACGAGTTCCTTCCTCAAAATTTGAACATTCTTTATAGATAGCTAAATCGTCACAATACAATGTATATGGTAACTTAATTATTTCGCCAACTTCATTTATATAAAGCGTGTACAATAAGTTTCCTAATATACTTCCTGGCGGTACTCCAGAACAAATGTCAAATTCTTCTGACTTATAATCACCATTGGTTATTGTAAATTTTCTATTTTTAAAATAATCAATAAGGATTTTTATAATGTATGGTGGTATTTTATTTTTGTACTTAGTCATTAATTTTCTTATAAGTTTTTCATTTGGAATACTATCAAACGCTTTTGAAAAATCGATGAATAATGCTACACTCTTTCCCTTTGATTTATTCAATGAATTTTGTATGTATTGTGTAAAAACAGCTATTGCCGTTCGGCATGATCTAGCATGACGAAATCCATGTTGGTTATCGTCTAGCAACTCCCTTACCGAAAACAGCAATTTGTTATGTAGTATTCTTTCGAAAACCTTAACAATGAATGGGAAATTGTAAATTGCTCTGTATGAGCTAGATAAAAATCTGGATCCTTTGTTTTTAAATAATGCTATTGCATGAGCAGTTTTGAAGTTCTCCGGAACTATTCCACTTTCAAAGATAGACAAAAATAAAAAGCAAAGTGGTATTGACAAAATATTACTAAATCTTTTGTATATTTTTTGTGGTATGTTCTCTTTTTTATCTGCCGAGTTATCTACATATGCAATTGCATTTTGAACCTCAATTTCAGTGATGCATGGGTTTGAATCTATGTCTGAATTTTCATTTTTGTATAGTTCTGTATATTTTTCTAATGCTTCATAACACAAGCTTACATCACTGACTGAATCTTTAATCGTAAATTCATTTGCTAGTTTTTCACAAATTTGTTTGTCGTTTGTAATTGGATTTCCATCATCATCTAATAATTTGACTATTTTCGGATTTGACTTGGCTTTATATTGAATTAACTCATCTATTATTCTCCAAGCATCAGCTGATGATTTAACAGTAGATAATTTGTTCTTAATATATTGATTTTGAGAAGACCTAATAGCGCTATTCACTTTATTTTTTGCTTTACGAGCTTCTTCATAATAATTATCATCTACTGCAGCTTTTAAAAATAGCCTATCACGTTCTTTAGTCATTTCTCTCAACTCAGGTGTGAACCATGCAGTTTTTTTCCCTTTAATGTAACGCTTAGTCAAAGGTGCATGCTTATTTAGTATACCTAAAATTACACTTTCGAATATAATGCTATTCTTTTCAGGCACAGAAGAAGTTTTTAAATATGACCAATCGATTGTACTAATTTCATTTTGGAATTGGAATTTCACTTTGTTCAATCTTCAACCCTTTTACTTACCCATTCTCATTTCTCGTCCATGCTATTACCATATTGAAATTAGAAAATGAACCATATAAACCACCATCAACTTACTTAATATATTTTTATTGATTAAATTTTTGAAAGAAAAAACTGCTACCAGTTTCCCAAAGCAGACTTCTGACATAACACCCATCTCTCTGCTCTGCTCTTATTCTTCCCATCCATCTACCAACCTGTTCGTATTTTTTAGGGGTGCAATGCCATGCATGTCTTGCCTTGCCATGTGTGAATGTGATATGATAGGGGTGAAAAGAATGCGCAATATGACGATCAAGATGAAAAGACGCAGAAGCAAGTATCAAGTATAGCTTGTAAGCTAAGTCATGAAAAAAGAAAGAAAGAGTGGACGAGAGGAGAGCAGCAGCAGATCAAAGATCAACAGATCATCACACAAAAATATACAGTACCTACGTAGAAGGGTGCATATACGTACATTCATATTGTGAAGATGATAATGATGTATGAAAATGGTTAACACTCTCTTGTCTTTACTTAAAAACTCAGGTTCAGCTTAAAACTTGAAAGGGTTAAGAAAACAGTACACATACAGACTACAGGTATGCTCAGGTAACTTAGCTGTAATCAATAGGAGCGTGCATACATACCTGTACAGGTATAAATATATTTTTTACGTAATATCAAGTAGCTTATTGAGAAAGGGGATCCAGTAGCTGAGTAGAGCGAGCTGCCCCATGTGATGATCATCTTCTTTCAAGAAAGGCATACCTTAGCATGTAAACTAGGCAAGTAAAAAAGTTGCTCTCGCTTCTGACAGGTATAAAGCTCACCTCTCGTTGTTTTGCTGGAGCACCATCATATCACCATGCCACCGCAGTGAACAATGCAACAAGACAACAATAAGCATACATGAACTATATTACTCACTCACTCAACTCATGTTCATTTCCATGATGATCTTACTACGAACTTAAGACTTTAGGAGCGATGCAATGATACCCACTCTACTTTGATACAACTACCTGTTATCATTATTACTTGAGATCATGATGATCCAGAAGAGCATGGGTAGCACCTTAGTCTATCCATTTGCTATCCAGCAGTAAAGTTGAGAAGTGAGAAGGCAAGGGAACCCTTTTTTGCGTTTTTCTCAGTGTGGTGATCTGTGATCATTATTACTAGCTTTTAGTAAGTCCAGTAGTCAACAAGTCAAGTCAAGAAAGGGTTTAAAAACAGATACCTGTTGAATCTCTGAATCTGAATGTAGGCATGCATGGATACATGTATGTACGTGGAAATTGTTAAAGTGTGTGCTGTTTTGAGAAAGAGTTGAGTTGTGTAACATACCGGTTTTCTCTCACTCAAGACGCAAAATAAAAAAGAGAATAGAAAGAAAAGGTGATGCGTATAAAGTAAAGCGTGCAAGACTCTTTTGACGTTTCTCACATAACCCCAAAATAAAAGAAAATATTAGAAACGGTTGGATTATATAGGGACGCAATAAAGTTAAATGAAAGTTGATTGATGTTTTTTAAGTGTTGGATTTGGACGATATGTTTGTCAAGTACATAAATTTCTGGATCGACCCTACTCCAGATTGTGTAGATCCATGATAGTTTCATGATTCTGATGAAATAAGCATTATAGTTTAGTGTGGTTGAATAGTGGAAGCCAAATCTCGCTTGTAACGGTGGTCTTTAGATATTGAAAAGGTGATTGACCAATAACAATAAATTGAATGAACTATGAACAAGTGCCAAAACTGAATAAATTAGAACAAAAGGTCAATTAACAATAGTTTTTGTTTCAAAGCGCATTGTGCTAACCATTTAACTGAGTTTTACCATTTCAACTTTTTCATAAAGCCTTTTTTATACTAATGATACTTCAAAGTTGAGTTAAAACTAGTGACATATTGGAACAAATTGGATTTTTATGGTTGTCAGTCAGTTAACTGGAAACGTGGTGAGCGTGAAATGAAAGTACGTGTATAAATAAGTGAATTTTCGTTTGTCTGCTTGATTGATTGGTTTATAAACTGTATGGAAACTAGTGAAAGCCGAAAAACATAAGCATGTATTCAAGTCGCAGAAAACTAAGGGAGCGTTCTCCCTCGACGTCCACCTCCTCTTTATCTCCTCCTTCCTCCATATCCTCCTCCCATCACGGGGATCATCTCCCTCTAAACCTGCATCACAGTTCGATGATGGAAACCTTCGTTCTTATCCCCGAACAATTAAGTTTAAGTTTATCCAACGAAAATTTGTCGGTGGTGAGCAATTGTTCTATTTCACGAGGATTCCGCTTTTCTCCATTCCAAGGCACCTTAAGAACTGATGATAAGCTTAGCCTTGCTTTGGAACGAGGCAGTAAGGTGCTCACCCAAGCAGACAGGTACTATTACTGGAGCGGCTTCAGAGCAGCAAGTTGGGTGAGATTCCTCAGACAAAGCAGTATCATGGGACCGGAAGTTAATGTCATGGAGGTTATTACGACAAGTGGTCAAATTATGTATGAAGTGAGGAAACCTTTGGATGTGAATGATGAGTTGGTAGTATTTTCTCCGGGAGACAGTGGAGGTGGCGGATCAAGTAGCCCCCAGAATTTGGCCAAGGCCATCAAAGAAGCCATTTTTGAACAGGCGATGAGGTCGCTGATGGTTGAGGTACCTTTGGATCTCAGTCAGTCTGTTTTTCAAAAGATGGTAAGCCACAGTCCATACATATTCTTAATTCGAATTTCATAATTATTATCCATGTTTTTTTTTAAATATTGGCATAAAACTATTTTTATCCATTTAATAATTAGCCAAATAATTCCGACGGCGAATCGGACGAGTGTTCAGTTTCCCCACCTATTTCCATTGTGACCACAATCGCCAAAGCGAAGAGATCTAGGAGCCTGCTGCCCTGCTCTGTTTGTGCCAAAGCTTTTGATAGACCTTCATTGCTAAAAAGACACATGAGAACACATACAGGTACTAAAACCACTTTTCCATCTAAATCAAGTCACGACTTTAAAAAATCTTTTCATTCATCATTACACAAACTCGACTCAACTTTCATTTCATTCATTTTGTAAAATGATTTTATTTTTAAAAGGTGAAAAGCCTCACGCTTGCGATGTTTGTGGAAAGGCTTTCTCAACATCCAGCTCGCTGAACACCCATCGCCGTATTCACTCTGGAGAAAAGCCACATGAGTGTCCCACGTGTGGAAAAAGGTTCACAGGTAAATAAAAAGATAAACAAACAATGCTACATTTCCGAATCCAGCAATTGTATACCCTTCCCTTTTCCTTTTTATTGTTTACTTTTGTTTGATGAATGAGCTGTTGTTGTGTGTATTGTGTACACTATCGATTTCACAGTTCATTTATCAAGTCAACACAAAAAGGGAGAGACCCTTTTTTATCTCTTCTCTCTAAATTACTTTCCCACAAATCCATTCATGTCCTTTTGTTCCCACTCCACTCAAGTCAACCAAGCAATTATAATGAGATGATCTTATACTTGTCTACTTGTCAGGCTGCTGATACAAGTACCGTCTCTCTCTTTCTCTCTCACTCTGTCTTGTTTAATGACCTTGTTAAATAATGATCCTTTCTTATTTTTTTACCTGTAAAATTTACGTAATAATTTTGTACACAGTCACAGTATAGTACACTATCAGCGGCAAAAGGGTCCCTTTTTTCTAAGCAAACATGTCCCCTTATCTTGTACGAAAAGCTCATTAATTTTTTTTTCTCTAGTCCAGCAGACGAGAGTTTTCAAGAAAAAAACATGTCAATTAAAAAAGTGCCTGTGTTGCTTACCGGTTTTTTTCCCAAATTTTTTCATGATCATTATTATTTTTGTGTGTGAATTGCAGCATCAAGTAATCTCTACTATCATCGGATGACACATGTGAAGGTAAGAAAAAGTTTCATTTTTCTCATTCTCATAATTTAATACAGCTTTATATACATAGATACTTCATTGTTCTTGATAAGATCATATCGTTGCATATTGTCATGTCGTGATAACCCCTCCAGTAATTCTGGAAAGTAGACTCATTTTTTGAGATTTTTTTCTTCAAAGATCACACCAGTAAAAACACTTTAAAATTTACAATGAATATTTTTCATGCTAAAGCTGGTTTTGGTTTTCTTAAGCTGTTATGTCGGAAGGAAGGGAAATTGATATCCTGTTGTGATTTTTAGCGTGCATGCTTTTGATTTGAATTTGCTCTACAGTTCTTCTTCTTGACACTTCACAACATGACATCTGACTCTCACTTGACAACCTTTGCCATTTCGTCATCCTTTTTACTTTAGTTTTGTTCTCTTTCAAGCTGACTTGACCAGTTCCAGTTTTCTTTTATGAAAAACTTAACTCTGTGAAAAATAACAGGAAAAAAATGTTTTTACATTTGATGAAATGATGGTGCAAGATAACTTAATTGTTCATTTTGTTTACTAATCATAATTATCCTGATAAACTGTACCAACTCAAACCAGTATTGCATCGATGCGAAACAAAACCAATAATTATTTATCTATCATTAAGCTTTTTGATAAAACCATTTTGTTATTTTCCTGATAAAAAAATTGAAAAATCTTGCACGAACAATGATTATGATAAGAGTGTAAACGCTTTAATTAGCAAAATTTTCCCCAACAAGAACGGTGGATTTGATCATCAAAAATGTTTTTTCGTTGGTAGCAGTGATCTTAAATAATTACCTATTTCTCTAAATTCACCCATTTACATTCCATTCTCTCTCCTTCCTTTCAATCTCTCATGTCTCTTGACTTTTGATTGTTATCACTTTACCCAACAAAACCATATTTATCCTGAAAAAATCGAAGCCCACAGGGTTATCTACGCAAACAGTATATAGGCAGCAGTGCATCAACAAAAATTTTCCCTATAAAAATAAATAATTACTAGTTTTTTAGATAATGATGATGAGTATACCACCAAACAGAGTTGCACAAAAAAAGCAAAATGCAGAGGGAACGAAGAGTCCAGTTTTTTCGAAAGCTACCTGTATCATTTCAACAAATTCAACAAAAGCGTTTTTCTTGCATGCAGCCATGCCATCATCCATGCATCCTTCCTCCTTGCCAATGGCAAAACTGGCAACATCACAAACTCAAAAAGAAAATATCTTTGCTTCTCTTTCTTCTTATTTCTCATGCACTTTACGTATGTTGTGTGTATTTTATATATATCATTACTGTTACCATTATTATTAATCCATATTATTAGATTCCTAGAAACCCTTTGGCAAAACCACTAATTTTTCCCCATTTTTATACCTTTTTTTCGTCTAGTCTGGTCACAGCAGATGGGCAAATTTTTTTTCATTAAAAATCATTTAATAAAAATAAAATTTTAAAACGCAAACCGCATAAGTGTAACCGCAATAAAATAAAGAGAAACTGATAAGAGCGAACAGTAGACCATATTGCATGATGATCATTCCAAAGAGCAGCAGCGGACCGCCACCGCCGCGCCGCCTGCCCTGCATAATGCCATGTTTAAAAGCCTGCTTCAAGTTTACCTGACTAATTTACACTTTTGCTGTTAAACAACAATCAAATAAATTTTTACCATTGTTTTTCTTGATTGTTGATGGTTATGTGTGTACACATACTTGTTTTTTCTTTATTGTTAGTAAGCTTGTTTTACAACAAAACTTGCAATATGGATTTTTCTCCCAAACCAACAAAAAAATATTATTATGGCTTGTTCCTGAGAAATATTTCAAAGGAGTGATTTAGGTAGGTGCATGCACATTTCCCTATTAAAATCCACTTTATTTGCTGTTGCTCTTTTCTGGAATTCACACAGACAAGCATAAAGAATACTTTGTGGACGAGAATGTGTTTGCTTTTTCGTTATACGTATTATTAACCCTTTACCATTATCACATCAATTCATCATGGTTGCCATTTTAAAGTGTAATCAAATCATATAATCATCAATTATTTGGAGAAAAGTTTTCACGGGAAAATTAGTGTATCGTATCATCAAGCTAGAGTTTTTTCAACGTGGCGGCACGTCGCCCTGTCGTCCGTCGGCCAGCAGCAGCCGATCTGATGCGCAATATGGTACCTTTTCAACAAACGAATGTTTATAAAAAAGGGTTTAAAGGATATCAAGTAGAAGTAAAGCATTTCTTCAAGTAAACCATGCATGTAATGAAAATGAGTCATTTTTTGCAATTTTTACAAGAAAAATACGTATCTCTTCTGATTCTTATCTTTTTTGTTATTTTCTGAGCAGCAGTCAGCCAAGTCAATAATTTGAACAATTGAATCCAGTGCAACAATGTGGTGCTATACACATAATAATGATATGATTATTACTTTGCCAAGTAAAATAAACGGATGCACACAATAAAAAAATTCCATTTCACTTTATCATCATGATTATCTTCTTTTTTTTGTTGTGCTCTCATCATCAGCCAAGCTTATTCACACCCGACGACAAACTGCTGTTTGTGGTTGTCGAGCACATCATTAATTTTGTGTACTGCTTATTACCAAGTGTAAATCCTACCTGCGTCAGCAGTACAGTCCAGTGACTTACCGTCGTATCACTTTACATTCCTTGTTTTCCTACCAGTTTGTATTATTATCTCACCTGCAAAAAACACCATACATACCATGCCATGCACCAGCATCGTATCCGAAAGAGAGAGAGAATCAGAGAAACAAGTCATTTTGCTCTTGTGTTTCTCATCTTCTTCTGTGGAAAATGAGACACGCCATCTTATTCACAATTTTCCGCTGATTCTCACATGACGCATTGTACTCAGCACACACAACATACCTACATATATTACACACAAAAAGGCTTGAAAGGAAAAGTAACAAGATAACCAGAAAACTAGGTACGTACACAGAAAAAGATTTCATCATTTCAGTTTTTCAACTCGAGAGCCTTCTTCTTCTTAGCTTACCTGAGATTAATTAACAAGATGGTCATTCTATCCTGTCCAGTTTTCTTGTCCGGTAGAGTTCCTTCTTCGCTCTCCTCTTTCCTCAGAGCGGATATACTACTTGTTAGATAACCATATAGATAAGAAAATAAATATTTTCATCATAAGACACGTATCGTGTGATAGCCTTACATAATACCTATGTATCTACCAAAAGGCAAAGCACCTTATGGTCCAGCTAAATAGATAAGCTTTAAAGAAAAGAACTTCTTTTTTTTTTGCATGCAAGCAAGCCCATTAGTATGCAAGCTTTGTACAAAACCACACTCAACTCTCATCATTATTATTACGATTACTTGTACATATTGTAGCTTGTAAACCGTACAGAAGCTCCTCTGAACCAGAAGAAGGAGAAAAAAGTATAATGAAATGGTAGCAGCATCAGTTTCTTCACTTATTTTTCTTGATAACAATCACATCGAGAGAGCCTTGAGGGAATATTTTAGTAAAAAGAGAGGGCACATCTCTCTCAAGAAAAAAAACCGGTAGGTAAGCTTAATAATCCATCAAAAAATACCCAACCAAGTGAAATGTGAAAGAGAACTATACCTTTTTTTTAAAGAAACCAATATACATTATAATTATTCTAATAAATAGTCAAGTTGGTAAATGCTTATCCATCTTTTTTTTTCTTCCTGCTGCTGCTGCATAATAATAATCTAACCAAACTATCTATCCATCTGTTACACTATTCTTCAATCTTCTTCTTCGACTTTAACCCTTTTTCTCTCCCTGTCTTGTCTCTTGACTTGACTTAATCTAGTCTAGTTTTTTCTGAAAAGAGATGGACTGTAAAAATGATAATAAAAAATGCATAATTGTTAGTTGAGTTTTTAGGGAACCAGTTTTTTATTTTGAATTTCGAATTTCCATGTAAAGTCGTTCATAAAATGAGAAGAAAAGGTGATCGCTTGGCTTTGCATGATGGCATGACATGCCATGCAGCAACCACGAAAGAAATGTATTTGCTACTGGATTAAATGACATGCAATATACTTTAAGGGGCAATATGATTACGATTTTTACGGTAATGATACAAGTTTACAATGTACAACAACTCAAGTGGGTATTAATAATAGTTGGCTTTTGTGGTTGGTTTGCTGCGAGAAAGGTAACGCACATGAATACTAAACAGAACAGGACATGATCATCACGAGTAGAAAAAAATGCTTCTTGATTTTTTGTAAAGAAAAAAAAATTGTTTTGTTTTTCCTGTATTTTTCTCTCTTTTAAAATTGTTATCATTGTAAAAGGGAAGATGGTCGGGATGATGACGGCGGTTGGTTGGTTGCTCGTAAGAGTCGGTGTGTTGTTGTGTGCATGCTCGGTAGTTTCGGTACATTCCCATCATCATCAAAATTTTACAAGAAAAGTTGTTTTGTGAGAAAATATCATTATATCAATGTAAATGTGTATATCGTATCATTATGCAAAATAAGAGAAAGAAAAGCCATTCATGAATTTTTGATGATTTTTTTTTGGTTGTGTACGTGGTCGCCCACCACCATCGCACAAGAATACAAAATAGATCACCACCGACTACTGACGACCGTACACCAACCACACACTTATTTGACAGTGCTAAATTACCAAGTTGGGTTAGGTTAACGTTACTAACCAGAGAGAAAGGAAATTCTAAAAAATATGTTCGAACGAGCGATGATCCTTCCAAAAAATGACCAAGAGTACCTGTGTGAGTCTACCTGAATTGGTATCACAGAAGAGAAGATAAAAAAGAGAGTCACATGAATAGATTGAGAGTCCAATTATTTGAGAATAATGTGTCCTTTCAAGTTGACTTGTTCTTTACCTGGCTGTTTTGATACTTTTGATATGATGACTATATGACGCCTTGCTTCTCAATTCAACTGATTTGATGTCCTGCGTGAAAATTCCTTCGTTTTTCTCGTACATCTCTCGGCTTCTTCGACTTTGAGAATAAGAGAGAGAGGGAGAGATGAGATATGAGCAGAGTTACTTAATAAGATATATCGCGTTTGTTAAAACTGATCCGGATTGACTGCTTTTTCCCGTATGTACCTATGCAAAAGACAAGTAGTAAAGTTATTACCTTAATTCCGTATTCTATCTGCACTTTCAGGAAGACATTTAGAACGAAAAATTTAAAATGAGAAATGATGATAAAATAAAAAGAGAGTAAAAGGCAGAAGACGAAAAAGAAGAAGATGACTGTACACTGTACTGTACGCAGTGTACTATGTAATCATAATCATAGCAAGAGAATTGAACTTTTCTTACATGCTTATTTAGTAATCATAATTTGTTCTCTAAACACCTGTTATAGTAGTAAAGTGACGTTATTTTTGGTGAATGCGCGGATAAATGTTGTTGACGTGAAGTGAAATGAAGATGACCGTCCTTGTAAAAGAATAACTTATTGTTCATTTACCAATTGTTGTGGTACAAACGAACTTGCATTGTATAGTGGACTTGTGGACCATGGTCCATGGGAAAATTATTTCTTATCGAAATCTAAATCTCGGTATTGAATCTGAATTTGCCTTGCCTTGCTTTCATGCTACACGTTTGTCTCCAATTTCAATAGATAAAACATTATTTTACAAAATGAAACCATGAAATTAATACAGCAAAACAAAATGCTAGATCAACAATAACAATCAAATGATATTTGAATTTGAATTCAACTATTTTGTTATTGCAAAGCATAAAGAAAAAAAGTTGTGATATAAAATTGATAAAAAAGTAAAGTAGATGCAATGTGATGTGATTTGATTCACAAAACGTTTTTACATGTTTTGTTTTAATATAAAAAGATGAGATAAGCATCAAATCTCAAAGCTCAAAATTGAAACTAGATATGTCGAGTTTTGAAAACAAAGAGATTTTGATAACTTAAAACATTAAATAATATTCATAGTAGCTAACCGTATAGCAGCACAATCATTAGATAATATTATATGTTGAAAACAATAAAAAGAAAGTTAAGAGAAAATACACAACAAGTTATGTATCAAGTTGAGCTTTTGTGCCTTTGTAGCACCTGTTGTTTTAGAATGACCTTGTATTTTGGTAAGAGAAAACATAAATGTCACTTTGCTTTCTTGACAGCGTTTATTTATGCGCGTACTTATTTTTAAATTTCATTTTATTTTCAAGTAAACCGCATTTGAAGTGCTGAACACCATATCATATCACTCATTGCTTGCGAGTTTAAAAAAATGCGCTTTACTGATATACTTTGGTTATACATTATGCAATTCAACTAATATGCAAATTAGGTGAACCTCTTCTTCTTTTACACTTTTTATATTTTTATATTTTCTCCATTAATTAATATGCTGGTAGAGGAGCGCAGTAAAAATATTAATACGGGTTGAGAGTAATAAAAAGATGTTGTTAAAATGGTGGTTTGTGTGTTGGTGGTGAATGAATTATTTTAAAAAACTGGTAGCTGGCTACTGGCTAAAAATAATAAACCCTCTAACAACACAACAGAAGCAAAAATGAGTTGAGTTCAACTAGATAATTATTTTGACGGTAGTTTGGTTTGGTTTGATGGTAGTTGTTGTGATACAATATAATAATCAGTGGTTTGGGTTTCTAATATATGCATAGAGAACACAGAAAACAGACATTACAGACTACAGACATGTCGTATATAAAATTTAATAAATGCATATAGAACTAAGAAGAGGCATGCATTTTTTCTCCCGTGTGTTATTATTAAATTGCCTAAAGACCTTTTTTTAAATTTAATACACTTTAATAATAATTATAGGAGATGAAAAATACGCATGTTAATATAACCACACAAATGTACGCATATATCCCTATATCGATATCGAATATAAACGTTTTATAAAAAAGGCACCGTGCCGTGCTGTTTGGACCTTTGGTGAGCTACCAATACCAAGCGGCATTTCTCTTGTGGCCTTAGAGGCCTTCTCTCTTGAACTATCTCTATCTATCTTACTATCTTTTTCTACCTGTTTTCTTGCTTCTTTGTCGATGATGTCGTGCTTTTAATTTTCCAGTTCTATTCCAGTTTTTTTCTTGAAATCTTCGAGTTTCTCTGTCTTGAGATAGATAGCTTCCAGTGATTTTCTTGAGACCTGAAGTAGTTCAAGTTCTAAAGTGAGGCAGCATACCAAAAACTAAACGCTACCAAACCTATCTATCTATCTATTAGATAGCATGCCTCGCCCAAAAAAAGACGTTTGTTCTGGTTTCAGGTAAACTATTGGAATATACAAAACTATTTTTATGTCGGTCTTTTCTGGTCTCAATAGCTCTAAGGTTCAAAAAGATTTCTTGGGAATCAAAAAATCAAATCACACACACCTTACTTTTAGTAAAGATTACTTTCATGCATCGCATATCACATATCACATTGCACGCAACAAGAGAAACAAGTGTATTTCAAAAAAAGGTTGATTAGGTATTCGGAACAGAAGCAAAATACCTATGGCCTGTTATCCTATTTAACAAACAACTTTATTCCTATCGATCGTTCTAAAAAGCTACTGAAGAATTTATTACGAGATAACTCGACATACAAGCAACTAGAGAAAGAAAAAAGAAGAGAAAAAAGGTGACTATTAAAAAGAGAACAAGTTAGAACAAACTACAAGGCTGCTACTTTACTGCTCCTGTTTTTTTTCGTGATCACTCCTCGGTCGGACGTGTCGGAAAAGAAGCAGAAGCGAAAATTGGTTTGAATTTTAAGAAGCTCTCTAGTTGCTATTGCTAGTTTGCTAGTGTTATTATTTGGGATAGATAGGTGATAGGGGATCAGGATTGCGATTACAATATCACGATATATTGTCCTAAGGGACCATATAGTAGGATGGATAAATAGATAGGTATAGGAATGTATGCATGCATGTTATGTTCTCTATGTAAATCTAAATCCTCTGACAAAAAAATGAAAGAAAGGATAAAAGGCAACAGGCATGAGGGCATTATTATTATAACTTATCTTTTCTCATTTTTGATTCTTGAGAATCAAGTAAAATCGCTCCAAGGGTCAAATCCAGAAGCTTGAAAATGCTCCTTATTAATTACAAACGATGTTTTCAGGTTGATGCTGATGATGATCATGATTATGATGACCCGTCATCATAATCATTTTCTTTCATAATCTTACGAGAATATTTTTTATATCTGTAAAAAGTTTGATTATTATACATATTGGCTTGGTATATTGGATTGGACTGAACAAGTTTAAGAGAGATGAAAAAGAGAGAGAGAGAAAGAGATGAGAATGGAATAAATTATTGTGAGATAGTTATGTTGGGTAATAATAATCGGACAAAACTGCTACTGTACTTTAGTTTCACTATTTTAAAGCAAGTTACAGATTCATTTGAAGTGAAGAGGCTTTTAATAAACTTTTAGTTCAACATGTAAACTTACTACCTGTTACAATGGAGTATTACAAAAGAATAGAAAACTACTAGTAAAAATGTTTCAAATGATAAGTTTAGAGATAAAATACGACAAATGTATTAGAATGTATTAGAACAAAAGGGTTGCGTAATGACAAGATATTGTAGTAGTAGTGGCTGTGGCTAGCTGGTGATTTTGTCCGTTAGTAATAATTAAAGCTTGACTTAAAGCCATCTAGTCTGGCTTTCATTTCGTTTCGTCTGATCTATTAATTTTTTCGCTATCTTTTGTTTAAAACGTCACCTTCCAAATTAAAAAAAATTATATATTGTAGTTGAAAACATAAACAGTTTTAGCAATTTTGAAATATTTTAAATCAATTTTTTTACGATGTGACGTATGAGTGAGCTTAACAGGAAGTTTTAACGCTTCTTTTTTCTATAAAAAGTAATAATTGTATAAACATATTTTATTTGAGCGCATGCATGGAATATACTTAGATTACTTGTTTAAGATTTTTATCGAATATTCATAAAAAGCAACTCATCGTAATAATCGCTTATCTAATACTAATCTAATGATCACAGACACATGCAGTCAAGTTCATTCATTACATTTTACCCATTAATTACTTTAAATAGCAATGTTATCAAGTAGGTATATCAACCATAGTATAGTTCAGTGCGGTAAATTATGAAGAAAAGAAGAAAAACGGTGTTGGGGATTTTTTTGTTATTTAAATGGCGGGTGTTTGAGTTTTGAATGAGCATTACAAATAATTATACAGACAGACACGTCTTCTTGAAAGTCAATGAAAGGGTTAAGAAAACTGTCTGACCTGACATGATAGAGAGAAACTAGTTTAAAGAGTGCAGTTTAATTTTTAAATCCTTTTCATTCTATTTCCTACTATTATTATTTTTTTCCTGATTAAATTTCAAGATGATGAGTTTTTGCGTTTCCAGTTCAGTTATCAGAGTTAACAGTCTTATCTTTTAAATGCTTAAATGCTTGACTTGTGATTAGATTTCGATTTAAAATTGCGTTGTGTACAAGGGACTTGTTAACACTGTAGCACTTTTGCCATAAACTATTTTAAAATGGGTATGTTCACGTAGTATGTCTACCCGAATAACAAATACAAATAGTATTGAAAGGTTTAAAAAGTTCAATTGATGCAGCTTGTGAATAGCTCTTCAAAAAATAATTTATGATTTTATTTACTTTATTCAAATTACTATATTTTAATCTACTTGTCTTGTTTCACTTTGTTTATTTCTCACAACTCAAAATTTTGCGAAATGCAAATTTAACTCAAGCCTTTATGTATTTAATCAGGTTTTTTACTAATATTCTTCGGGCAATAAAATGTCTAAAAGCTTTTCTCTTTAATTTAAAAATTATTATTGGTTCTCAAGAAAAAATCTTTTGACGCCTTTTTACAATCCAAACACAATTTTAATAATTTAAAACAGGTTGACTTTTGAAGGAGATTCTAAATTTTATTACCTTTCGCCAACACTGATAACACATTATCAGTTTTACTCTAAATTTATGTACCTACCTATTTTACGTTTTCTTATCTTTACCATCCACCCACGCAAATTGTATACACACACTTGTTATACATGCGTATGCACAAGTAGAAACAAAAACCAGTCACTAAAATCTATTTTATGCGTAAGGAAACCTAGGTGAAGTGAGTCGGATGTACATTTCATTTTCACTAAACATGGTCAGCGTGAAACTACTCATTTGTACATTTCTTACTTGCTTTCCAGTTTTTTTCTTTTAATTTTATTACTTTTTTGCCTGCTTTAATTACAGGCGAAGTAGAATAAATACCAGGTTTTCTTCTGTACGCAGTGGTAGTGCACTAACAATTATTTTTACTGCTGCCACACAGCCTTCTACATAAAAAAATACTCGTTTTTTCCCTAACCACGCTTACCTGACTTTATTTACATGTGTCAGTGCGCTCTTGAAAATATTTACATCCGTTTTTTACCCAAAGAAAAGCAAAAGTGAAAAAATAATGAGCATTTTAAAAGTTATTCTTGTCAGCAATTTCGCTACTTTACCATTCGTACGTACATATTCCTTGTAAACTTATACATAAGTTATGGCATTGCATGGCATACATCACCCTTCCCTTGTCATCCCATCTTATTTAAAAACAATAAACCTCACTTGTTAAACTACCAATTTTCCTAAATTCTGTAAAACTCCTTTTCCCATAAAGTGCCATCCTGTCTTTTATTTTGAGTTGCTTTAGCATTGAATCGTACGTGTGTCTTGTCTTAAAAGAAGAAAAACATGAAAATAAGAAGAGTTTACTTCCGGTCCCATAAATACCCACCGCTTTTGTTTTAGATATATTTTTAAGGGGAAACCGTTAACAACCATAAAGTCTCATTAACAATCGACTGCATACTCGTTAAAGGTGACCGTAAAAACTTCTTTGCTCACACCACCACCACCCATATGGCTAACCTTTGTCTGACTGGCATTGACGGTGAGTGTCGAAGAACATGACATGTCCCATTAAACCTTATAGAGCACCTAAGAAAAAATCCATGATGTGCTGATCTTGATCACTGATATGATCTTTTCACCCTTTTTCCTTTTTTCACCTGGCATGCTTCCTAAAATTCTAATAACAAGTGAGCGGGTGAATGCAAGAACAACAGTTACCAATTTTTATTTTTATGAAGCCATGGGTTTTTAACTACTAACTACGATAATCAAAGTTTCTCTGTCTGAGATAATATAAATGATCCAATAACTGATCTAATTTTAGTGCTGATTTAATGTATCGTGTTAAATATTTTAAAATTCTTGCTTGGCAACGAATGGAACCGTCGTTCTTGCACTCATGTCCTCAGTTGTGTACGTGCTTTGGCGGAATTCGCAAATCGGCAGAATGTTGAGGAGGCATTGAAAAGCTTTGAACTGGCTTTAGAACTGTTGCAGTCAGTGATAAAGTATGAGATGAAGAAACTGGTTAACATTTTGCAGCATATGATTTGGTACGTGCCTTGATCCTTGTTCTCGGCAGATATAGCAATCAAGTTGGTATGCTTCACGAAAAAAGTGGGCGATGATTTGGTCCTAGCTGAGGAAAATGTTGAAAATGTGAAAATTTGGAAAATGAGGGTTCTCAAATAGTTAGTTAATTAAGTCCTTTGATTCTGTTTTCTTAGAATATGCTTGTTTTTAATTTGTGAATTTTTTTGGTTTGTTGTTTATTTTAATTTTAAAAAGTATGCCAATAATCAAAGGGAAAAGTTAATGGAGACTAAAGAATATTTGACCCTGTCTGAAAATTCTCAGGTAATGAGGGAACTTGGAGTGATACTTTTGTCCAGGATTAGGATTAACTATATGATATTCTTCCCTGCAGTGCAGTAGTAGAAATTTCTTAATAATTGAATTTAGAAGGATTTTTTCATTGGCAACTTTAATTCAAAATGAAATGTATAATAAGCCATTTAATTGTAAACTTTTTCGTTGAACTTTGAACTAAAAAAATCCATGTAATTACTGAAATTTACAAATTTGACTGTTCATCACCGGCTCGATTTATTTTACACATGTTTCAAACCTCATACAAAACAAAGCATTTCACCTAAATTCAAACTAGCAAAATAATTAAATTATGTCTGACATGTCACATAAAATCTATTAATTAGTCATTCAATGAATCAACCGTAATTACATCCTAATAATTTTCTGCTTATTCCAATCCACCCCATCCGGTCTCGGTCCAAAGAACGCCTGATTTCCATATTCCCTCACAACCCTTACTCCCAAATATTTCTCTAGACGAAAATCCTCATCATCATCAATTTTAACTGGCATTATAAGACTGAGCATTTACAATTTTGGAACATACTTCCAAATCAAAGCACTTTCTGGAGTCTTCAAAGTTGAGTCACAAGCTTTCATGAAATATCTTCTCAACTTTTTCCCGATGGACTCCCTTTTGAAGACCGACTTTATTGCCCCATATCTCTTCATTTTCTTATATTCCTTCAAAATTTGGACTCTTCCATCTCTTCTTATCTTAATTGTTAAAAACTTGAGGTTTTGCAACGCCCCCAAGAAATCAGGTGATGTCACAGTGAACGCTGTTACCGTAAACAGTGCTTGAGGAATTGGTAGCCCCTCCACCAGTTTCACATTTTGCAAAATTACGCTTTCAAAAAACTCAGCAAAAATTCTAATCAGCTCATTGATGTTAACAGGCTCCTCGGCATCAAATGCCTCCGCCTTGATGAAATTCAACATCCAGCAAAATGTGCAGCTCCGTTAAATTAACTACTTGATATGAAGCCAAATTTATCCTCGAACTAACAAGCAGATTGAGTGAAACCTCCAGTTTTCAAAGACCTTCCTTCATTGCATAAGTGTTGAACATGCGAGTTATCCAGAATGATTTTGCTTCAAATCTTGATCGCCATTCAAAACGCTCCAAATTTGGTAACTCGGGAAACAAAGTCTGACCTTCGGGATCCTCAAGAAAGGTTTCCCTGTCGTGATCAACATGAGATACCCCAAAGAAGTCTCCATTCAAAATCAATGACTTCAAATGTTTGTCTAAAAATATTAAAAAACCTTATTTATAAGAATTGTCCAAAGTGGTGGTTTCGTTTCGTCGTTTCGTTTCGTTTCCTTACCACACAAGTTATTCCATTGAATACTTTGCGCGGCAATGGGTAAGGCACCATGTAGAATGATAACCTTCCTTAACCTCCCCGCAGTCATTCTGCATTCTGCAGTCAAATTTATCAGAAACATCATGAGACCGCAGCATTTCTGCTAACTGATCAACGGTGATCGCCTTGTTTAAAAAAATATATCAAATGAGTAAACTTTTTATTACATGAAAAGGTATATGTGTTTGCTCAAAGTGTTCAATGAAGATATTTTTCTATAATTAACGATGCCTTTGTTCACACTATTTGAAAAAGTGTTTCATTTCTAGAAACTTTATCTATTTTAACTTATCTCATAATTTTCGTTTACCCTCTCCATATAAGTTACTCATGCTTATATTTGTTAGTAGTGTAACGGGAATTGTTCAGCCAGCTAGGGATGTATTGATGAAGAACTGCTAGCTAAACTACCGTTACGAGTTGGCAATGACAATGCACTTATGAGACTCAATGTAACAACAGCAATTAAAGGAAGGTTACACAATCTACAGGTTAAAGTTAATTCTAAAAAAACTATTGACTTTTATTACTAGTCGGAAAGGAATGAAGGAACTCGGAAAAGAAAGAAGGGAGACTATTTTTCATACTTGAGATAATTGAAGCCGAGGCATGAATTAAGTAGTTGGCTTATCTGATATTTAGTTGCGCTCAATGGACAATTATTTTCAGTCAAGTATCATTTACATATTCCTGAAGACAATATATTTTACATTGTTTTAGGCTTAGATTTGTGTACATACTGTCCACATCATATGTCAGCAGGACGTAACTTCTATCGCTCTATCGTAACTCTGCCTTTTTTCTCTCATTTTATTGTTTGTCGATGCAAGTACAAAAAACAGCAGCAGTCCACACAAAATTATACTGTTTATTATAACAAGTAACATTATTATAACAATTATAACGACTAAGCTGTTTGAAACGGTTTGACTTTTGAGCTAAGGTTAAAGTATTAAGATTTAATTTGTATTCTTTAATGATTAAAATAGTGACCCCAAGTGAATACAAAAGTTGTGTACTACTAAGAAAGTGTGTACTGAATATCGATCAGTTCTCATTTTTTTCTGTTTTATTTTAATTTAATTACAGATTTTTAACAATACACGTCATTCTATTTAACAGACAGTGTAAAAATTATCATACATTTTGTACATAGATTTTAAACTTAACTTAACTCTTACTTATTTTGACTTTAGACATCGACAGAAATTAATCCGATGTTATCAGATTAAATGTTTATCATTAGCATGTGTAAAGATTGATTTTTGACCATTATCACGTTTGAATTAATAATATTTTCACCTTTTGGCTGATTAGCCAAGATACAGAAGAGTGTTTTGAATGCTTGATACATGTCTTACGTCGATATCATGAAACAGAATGTTTACGATTCAAACGAACTCATCATGATAAATCTGAGAATTTTCTCATGGTATTGTGAAGTATTTTTATTGCAAGGGCGTCTCTCGAATATTTCACGTCATTCCGTACTGGTCTGTAAAACTAGAAGTTAAGGTTTTATTTTACATATAATTTTAATATAATGAACGTAATATCTTACCATGGGTTAAACTCTCAGTAATTTATAAACTCTTCACTTTTAAAGTCTGTTTGACACAAATTAAACGTTAAATTCAAATCACTCAAAAGTTTCAAATTTCATAAACGTTCACTTCTTTCAGATCCCAATATATGTTTTGTAGATTCGCACTTGGACTTCTCGCCAAGAATTATGTTTTTTTCTTCAAATATTTCTCGAGTTGGTCAAGATGAAACAGTACATATGGAATTCAAAATATTTATAAAGGTACCTTAGCTTCCACAAATGTTTTATACAAATATTATGTTGTTATTATGAAGTAGTTTCCGGAATAATATTTATTTTAAACAAAATAATATTTCTGACATAGTTCACTTTTTTCACTTATATTAATTGGTATGAAATGCAATGTTATGGCTAGATGTTTGTATTGTTCTTTTTTTCAACAAAATGATTAATTTTAATTAATTTATTTGTTTGGTTTTGCCATTTGGCTCCTGCCAGTGGCCCGTTTTACAGTGGATTGTGTAAGTTCACCTCTGTTTTTTTTAATTAAAGAAGGTGAAACTAGATTAACGTACCATTGTCTGCCATTTCCTTCTAATCGTGGAATTTTGATTGCTGTCCATTATGTCCTGTATGTGCAAGAGTGTGTGCGGCCCTTCGCCATCGGATTGTACTCAGAAGAAAATATTCGCTATCATTTATGGACGATCCCAATTTCGTCCTCAGAATATGCACATATGAGTGGAGGACGGCACCTTTTCTTCAGCACTACACACGCAAGCCACATCCTCTTACATTCATACATCTGCTAATACGAATGGGAACATTAACATTGGCTGAAGAAAACATGAACGATGACGACTATGATGAAGATATATAATGTGTATATATGTATATGGTGAAAGTTCAAACCTTGTTCCTTTAATATACTACTCATTCGGAGACAAGCCCAAGCCAACAAATTGCATTGCATCAGGAACAAAGTTCATTAGAAAAAGTCAATGGATGGAAAATTACTCCGTTGCCAAATCCTGACGATTCGGTTGTCGAAGTTCCTATTAATATATTAAATAAATATATAAAATATTAAACTTAATTCAAACCAATAAAACTTGTTGTCGGCTAACAGATGCCAATTACTAATGATACTTTCAATATAAGAAAGTTTATAAGGTTCACACCACAAGCAAATGTATTTTATTAAACACAAACCAAACCCGCATTACACACAAGAAAGAACATTCATGGGTATATTATGTTATCAAAAAAAATACATCTGACCGAGGTACTTCAAGTTTGTATGCATTTCTTTGGAAAATTGTATGTACCTTGAAAAGTACAAATGTCTTTCTTGTAATTGGCACGATGCCTTCGAAGGAAATATACCGACATTCAACACAACCCTGGAGTATAAAATAGGTAGAAATCTTTGACAACAATATTTAATTATCACTAATGTTTCTCGAGTTCATACCGATCCAGATATTTCGTGAAGATTTACTTCCTTATTCGCACTTTGCGCCCGGGTGGAGCTCACTCGAAGCACAACATCGAAGGTTTTCAGCAGAACTGTGTTTTGCCTTGTGTCGGAACTTACAATGATCGACGAACGGATTAACTTTAAACTGAATAAGGTTGATAAATGTATATGTGTATGCCAAAAGAGTCTCTTCTTGGTCAGGAGGGGGATAGACAATCAGTAGGGGAAGCTAATTAAGAGTATATATTGCGTGTGTGATGAGTTCAGAGAAACTATAAATTCGGATTGGTACGTTAACAAAAATAATACCTTTATTTCTTGTTGCATTGCATATGGCGTTTGGCAATTTGTGTCCTTTTTTACACAAGAAAATTATTATCTTCGCTGGCATTTCATTTTTATGGCTGTTCTTTTTATCTGAATTTCCCAATTTGATTGAATTTCATTTTTATAAGTAACGCGGACACTAGCACTAGCGCCGTCGTGTTCGTCGAAATGAATAAACATATTTGTGGTTTTTACTCATGTACTCTTAAGTCTGTAATTCTTGTCATACCCAAAGTTGTGAAGAAAAATATTATATCATGATAAAGCGCAACAAGCATTCTCGTATTATTTCTCGATCCAGACGCAGATAAAGCGATCTAAGGAGCCAATTATCGAATTATTTTCCGAGACAGTAATAATTTGGGGCATAAACTCAAATATCCGTGTGGACTTGCATAGTTGATATTGGATGATAATGTTTGCAGCTAACATATGACATCATTGGATTCAATTTCAATAGTATATATACATATATTCATTTTGCATGAAAGTCATTTTGTTCGTCATTGTCATAATCCGCACAAAACTCTGACTTTTGCACTCATTTGCAAAGGTTACCCCTTGTTGTAAATTTTCAAAGTGTTGTATTTTAGATACAATGATTCTTTCACATTGTACTTTACTTACATTATGTACAGGAATATATATTGCGTGGTAACTGTACTTTTCATTTCACTTTGCCTACATTTGCCGATTGCAAAAATAAACACATACCCACTTGTTGCACAATATGCACGGTGCATGGTGCTATTCAGTTTCATTTCAACTCATGTACATTTTTTTATACACATAGATGCTATTGAAGTAACGACAATTGCAAGATCTGTTACTAGTACCACTTTCGTCACTACAACTGATATTACTCGGCAAACTAGCACTTAAAGTACAACAACAACAGATCAGATAACAACGTTGAACTTGACAACTTTGAGTGATCAACAGGCTCGTCCTATTTATCATCATCATCAACTACCACCAGTCCAACTACTAGCTGATTTTGGTATTGTCAACTCTAAAAATCCAATAGGTGAAATCTTCTGCAAAAATAACGTAAATTTAAACTTAAAAGGCACATGAGCCTATAAAAACGACAAAGGTTACCAACCTAAATTAATAAAGAATATACTATTTAGTTTTAAATACTTCCATTTCTACTTTTACTCTAATCATAATACTTATGTTATAATCTTCCATTTACAAGTAAAATTTTATGTCGTATGTAGAAATATTAGTTTATCCCAATTATTTTTCGAATAGCGGAACTGTTACTCTACCCGTGATAAATTGAAATATGTGATTTTTGATTTAAGGTTCTGCTTTGGTTCGGTTCGTTCTAAAATTAGCAAATCGTTGGTTGAGTCAATTTACTGCTTTCGCCGAGTTATTTAATGTACCGAATTAGCAAACGCTAGTCATTCCGAGAAATATCAGGCAAGTTGGGCTTGTTAGGCTAGTACGACAAGTTATGTAATTTGGGTATCTGCGGGGCATTACAATATTCATATTGGTAGTTGGGTACTTGGGTTGAATGTGCATGTTGGGTAAATTGGGCAAATTGGGCTTGTTGAGGAAATTTGACATGTCGGGCTAGTTGTATGTTGTCAAAAAAGAAGGACCATGAGATTATCGGTTCTTTAAATCTAAATCTATTTAAAACATTAGCAGATTTCCTATGCCTAATTTTTTATGTACTATGGACATGATTAATCAATGA
Source organism: Entomobrya multifasciata (assembly GCA_034693345.1). Taxonomy (NCBI): domain Eukaryota; kingdom Metazoa; phylum Arthropoda; class Collembola; order Entomobryomorpha; family Entomobryidae; genus Entomobrya; species Entomobrya multifasciata. The sequence continues at coordinate 23,820 of JAQFXM010002550.1, forward strand.
TTGTAATGTTTTTCAATGATTTTAATATGGATTGCACTTTGATTTTGATTTTTACACAGTATATCGGATCCAGCAACCTTTCTTGTACTTAAGACAATTCCTTCGACAACAATTGGTGGGTTGCTCGCAATGGAAGTCAAGCCTACAAACGAGTAAATGTATGGCAAACATGTGAAACCAAGAAATTAAAATTTTAATCTTAACTCCTTAAACTTAATCGATCAAGCTGGACTCTTGGGCTCAAGCTTGGAACTTTGAAAACTGAACTTTGGCTTGAACTTGTTTGGGGGCTGGGGGCCAACTTCGGAGTTTAAGGGCTGGGGGCCAACTCCGGAATTTTTGGGGGCTGGGGGCCAACTTAGGAATTTTGGGGGACTGGGGGCCAACTTCGGAATTTTTGGGGGCTGGGGGCCAACTTCGGAATTTTTGGGG
>JAQFXM010002551.1:0-24251 GCA_034693345.1 Entomobrya multifasciata
CAACTAGAGTACTAAAATTGTTGTAAGTAGTTGGCCAGAAACCGTAACTATTGGTGCCTTTGGAAATACCTTACGATTAGTTGTCCATATCTAGTCGTGAAAGAGTGGTGACTACTTTAGCACAGTTATGTTTCCTCAAGTCTAAACTCCTTGTTTCACATCACAACAATTGAGCTTTTGCTTTTCAATATACGACATTCAATATAACCCACAAAGGAAGTCTAGGATTTCGGGAGGGTGAGTTTTCCAAAGCAGTATCAAATGTTTTAAGAGACTTTGGTAATTTATCGAACAGTTCCTGATAACCGAATGCCAACAAAATCAAATTATGATTTAATTCTATCGTTGAATTTCTTCACAAATCGTATCGCGTATAACCAATAATTATCATGAAAAATATACGGATTTGAATTGGTGGTATTTTACTTATCGAACATTTTTTGTAGAATTGATAGCCCCTAAACTATTCGCAGTATTTGAGTCGGGCTTCTGGGCGAGAACAAAATCGTTATACATTAAATATAAAATTTATATTGCCAGTGGATTCAAGCCTTAGAACTGCAAACAATTAAACAAGCATAATTGTCGGTATCAAACTTTTAAAGTTTTTGAACGATTTCTACTATCAGAATATCATCTGTCAAACTCAATTAAGTTATATTGTTTAATTTTAGAAGAACATAACTTTATAAGTTATGACTTCAATAAATAATCAAAAGACTAATATTCCTACGCAATCTTTCATAATAATAGAAAAGAGGTGGCATACGTGAGCCATAAACTAATGAACTTTGTCAGGTGGAACAAACATAAATTACTTTTGAAAGGTTTAAATATAATTAAAAAACGTGATTTTGCAATTAACTCATTAGGCTACTTATGTGGCTGTTTTAAATAAGGTACAAACAAAATAGATTACATCGTTCATTGTACCACAATACTGGCAGAGAAATACTGCAGAAGATTGCAGTAATCCAAAAACCGGAATGAGCAACAAGTTATGTACACCTGATTTAGAAGCGTTATTTATTACGAAGATGAAGCGATTCATCGTAGTTATAATTTTAGTTTGTTTGTCTGTCCGTCCGTCTGTTTGTCCGTCTGTCCGTCTGTCCGTCTGTCCGTGTGCGCTCTAACTTCGACACACTTTAACCGATTCTGTTCAAACTTGGCACACAGACTCCTCAGGTCAAGGGGTCAATCGCTAGTGATTTTCAGCTTCCGGGGTCAAACCCCGTGGGGGCAGCAGGGGGTCAAAGGTGCCATGTTGGCTTATGGGTGAAATTTTTTTATTGCATATATCGATAGAGACTTCAAAGGTGATCAACTTTTGTCAAGACACCATGGGTCAAATCTGACCAACAGGGTCACTAGGGGTCAAAAACGTTTCTCGATATGACGTTTCTTCACATGTCTCTACATGACATGTCATCCCATAACAAAGATTCATCCTTCATCTTCGTTTTCTCTTCATGTCTTGACATGACTGGTTTGTGTAGTGTGCGCCATGAAAGATACATATTCGATACAAAAGAAGTTATAGTGGCTTTATTACCTTAGTGGGCTAACTACCAGCACCAATATTTAATACTTTGAGCCGTAAGCACAAGCTTTTAATGGGGAGAGTTGGACTTTCTCCTGTAAAGTTTTTGGGCTAATACAATAACAACCTGCATCGCATCATCTTTTTTATCTAAGCTAAAGCTTGTGAAGAGATCTTTCCATCCATCCATCCGGATTAATAGTTACATAAATATAGACAAAATGTTGATATAAGTTGTTTGTAAGAGGGATTGTAATTTTCTATCTTGTTGAAAGTATATTATAATATAATTTTATTATAGAGTAACTACTTGTATTAGGCATGGAGCTATCAAAAATTCTTTTATGGCATAAACTTGTTGCCGCTAGTATTGCAGATGGATTAACTTTTGGAAACTATGTTGAAATGTTGGAATGTTTGGGATATATGATGATTCAGAGAGAGTAGTACGGTGACGATTTTTACTAACAATAAATATTTATGTTGTATTTTCCTCCCACGAATGCAGCTAATGCAGTAAAACAAAACTAGTCAACTTTTTAGAGAAAACAAGGACAAACTCTGAAATTGTATTAAACTTTATTTGATAAACTATGTCATTTGTGCAATAGGACAAATAAAGACGCATAAAGGGACATGGGATATGGAATGTGTGGGAAGTTACCAAAAAAAAGTCAACAGGGTCACATAAAAATGACAAGCGTGCACACAAGTCAATCCTTTTTTACTCATGAGAAATTATGCATAAAATACAATATGAATGACAATATTTTAATAGAAAACTTACCCCAGAGAAATCGTAAGCGAGTGAAGAGAAGGAAATGTGAAAGTACGACAGAATACATAGTGGTGAGCGAATTCTTGCTGAGGCAGAAGTGGACACTGATGAAGTATCAGAAAATATTTTTGAGTTAGGCGTAATAATAGATTCCCGTTCATCTGACATGGGAACACTGACTCCAGGCTAGATAATTTATGTACGATACAGTTTAGAATGGCAGCACAAAGTCATAAATTTCCCCACAGAGAAAGGCAGAAAGAGAGTGAGAGAGCGAGTAGAAAGGAGAAGTAGTAGAGGACAAAGCAGCATTGAGATAAAAAAAGAGAGCAGAGAGCACACATCACTCATGAGAACATTGAAAATCTCTTTTACAGTATGAACTACAAACATACACTATACTATGAGACTTTTTCAATGAAATTACTGTTAGATGAATGAATGGTTAGTACAGTACACATACATATGTATGCCTTTTTTTGTTCACTAACAACCATGGTTGGTGAAATGAGATGCTGAATATTTCATAAACTTTACTGTGTAGAAATACAATACAAAATAAAATACCTGCTGGTCCGCAAATAGCGTGCTGTCGTGATCGCCCCCGCGTTCTCTGGGTCGTTTATTGTCCACTGCACCAATTCTGTTTCCACGATGCTGATCAACTTCCGTTGGACCTGTGGTTATTTCAAGAAGGTTATATATGAGCAAATGCGTGCCATTTTTGATACATTATTGTGTGTATAGCGTGTGTGTATTGCATTCAGGAAGAATTTTACCTGTGTAAGGACGAACCATGAGAGTTATGTTGGACACAGGCCTTCCGTTATCTAAATACAGAAAAAAATGCCATGAATATGCTTGTCAGTCTTTCTGATTTTCCTATGACTGGAGTGAGGTAGCAGGTCATCATGCAATAGCAATTTTCCGAAAGTTCGGGGCGATCAATTTCCGAACAGGAGATTAAGCTACTGAAATCTTTTTCAGTAAACTGGTATTGATGATATATGTATATACTTTTGACAAGGTTTTTGCCTTGTTGGTTTCATGTGAAAGGACAAACTGGTAACTTTGTAAATATTTAATATGGTAATGTAAAGTCATGGAGTGTACTTACAGACGCACGTGTAGATTGCACTGTCGCTGTAAGTCGTATTTTTAATCTTTAAAATCCCATGCTTGTCAAGAACCTCAAGTTTATGGGGCACTATGTTGACATAGTCATGGCCCTTCATCCACACTAATCTTGTTCGATCCACGCCTTTCCCAGATGGGCACCTGAGCTTAAGCATAATTCCATTGTAAACTGTGGCATGACCGCGAGCGGTGAGGGAAAGTCGCTTCTTCCAATCTTGTTGAATGTATGCATGGGATCGACTGCTTGATGGGCCGATTCCAGATCCCAAAGCTACTGAGTCATTTGGACTTGTGTTTTGCTTCGATCCCTAAATGTGTAAAAAATATTATACACTTATGCGTATACCTACTTGAGAATTTATCAAAACATGCTTGTGGTCCAATAAAGAGTAAGTTTTACCTTTCGGTTGCTACAAGGTTTCTGATTACAGGCTCTTGTTTCAATAGGCCTGCTTTGTGGGCAATGGCGCTCTCCATTTGATAAATCAACTATTTGGCCTAGAGCAGTAGTTTGTTTACAATACAGAGCCCTGGTTCTTTCTCCTCCACCACATTGTTTTGAGCACTGTAAGACAAGAACATTTTACGGTGTGTCGTTAGTCTTGAGTTCTTGAGTTAACAGGTAATTGACCACTTGCTAAGTAACTGTTTGATTTTACACTTACACGACTCCAATCACCAGGTTCCCAGTATGGCGGACAATGAACTGCATTACACAATCGTTCAGTTTTTGGGGCGGGTTGAGGACAAATACTGTTTGGAACAATGACAGTGTTTCCCCTTGTCACTTCATGAATGCAATTTACCTGGAAAAATAAAAATAAACATTATGTAAAATTGTTTATCTATCATGCATAAAATTGACTTGAACAATGCAAGTTATACTTCTCTTGTCATAACTCCTCCACCACAGGGCTTGGAACAAGGACCAAAATCAGACACATTCCATCTTGGTGGGCAAGGATGATCATTGCACGTTCTCGTTGTTGCAATATCTGGTTGATCTTTTTCCATACATAGCACTGGTGTAGCAATTCTCTGGTCGTAGTCTCTTACACACTGAATCATGGCTTCTTGAATTCCTATATAATTTGTTCACACCCACACAAATATATCAACACACTATGGATTTTGGAGCCAAACTGACCAAAAGCGCATTCGACAAATAAAGTTTCATTCGAGAAAGTTGTAAAAAATCAATCAAAGCAGCTCAAGGTATAGTAACTGTTAGATATATATGTATGTATATGTATGTAGTATGGTCATTTGAACCAAGAAAATCGTAAAGTTTACTCTGGAGTTTATTTTATAAGAATAACGAAGTAAGTGTTAGTACGATATAAAGTACTTATTTTAATACAAATAGAATTACGACTTGTTCTTTCAAAGAGAAAATAGATGGTTGTGAAAGCCGAAAAAGGCAGAGCAAAACGGTATAAAAAAGGCTTACCACCGAGACATGATGCCGAGCATGGGGAGTAGCCAACAACTTTCCAAGAGAAAGTCATATCCTGCATTGAAATACCAGGAGGTAGCCCCACGGCAATAGTTCCTTTATTACGATAGTTTGAAGTGAGACTGGAAGGATCTGGCTCAGCTTGTAAAGCCTGCTGTGAATCGGATAGCTTTTCAAAAGCTTCGATTTCTTTTTCTCTGTGATTTTTACAGGTTTTAATATAGTCCATTCGTAAAAATAGAAGAAAAAACAAGACGAAATCTTAGTATATATTGCTTTTTTATTACATCAATTTTCTTTCTCGTATTGAATATCAATCATCATAAGCTTTAGTATGTTTTCTACTTGAAGTACCATGCATAATAATGATAGCAACAACAACAACAACGTAAAAGGAAAAATGAGGCTATCATTAAGTTTCTTTTTGGTAAATACACTTCAACAAAAAAAGATACTGTTAAGTAGGTAGATTAAGATGAGCAGACCACTTACTGAGAACCAGAACAGGATTTAGTGAAACAACTCTCCGATTCTGGAGGCTTTGGACCTGGACACTCTTTATCTGGTAAATTGGCAATCGTTCTAGAAAATTCTAGGAAAATTTTACATTTTACGTCTCGTTTCCGTACTCCTCCCTCCCCACAAGTTTGACTACAAGGACCCCACTCCTCCGCTACAAAACTGGAGAGATAAAAGGAAAAGGGAAGAAATATATGAGTTACATAAGCTTGTGTAATGTTAAAAGAAAGTCGCATGTAACTCAATTTAAATTGATCTTTTCTTCAGCAGAAGATGCACAAAGATAACTGCTAGTATACACATATAATTCATTCATTTAAATGCAATCAGCAAGCAGTAGTACACAAATATTTTAAGTTTGATATCGTTGCAGAAAAATATATGATGATTTTCATAAAATACATATACATGGAATTTCCTTGAATATGTATAAACATATATACATTGAATGTTTTCAAATATATAGAACGGTTAATAGACTACTGGAAGATTTCCAAGAAGTTTTTTATATTGTTATTTTTCACATTGTTAAGTATTCTTACTGTGACCCGAATCTGACAAAATTACCTGTGAAAGTAATTTATCACTTTTTTTTGCCAGAATGAATGCCAGTGAATTATTTGATGGATAAATAATAGTCCAGATTATATTACAACTACGAATTTAATTACGAAAGAGAGTTTGATTTGATAAAATTTTGTTACTTCCGGTGCGAAATCTAACTACTTTATATAGTTTGGACAATATGTGCATTATACATATTATCTAAGAATATTGTCGAAAAAGGTTATTTGTATTGTATTTTTGATTTGATTGTTTAAAATGTGTAGAGTTAATTACGTGCCAACACAATCATTCAATTTATAGCATTCACAGAATAAACAATCTTTGTACACAGATTATATTAAAGTGCAGTGTTGATGCAACAGTGCTTTTAGATTAAAAGTAAGAAAAATACTTTCTTTTTGTTTGTGAATTGCTTGAGTGAAAGTGATAATGTACTTGAAGATGAGGGAAGGGAAAGTAGTCTATTTCAATCAAAATATGGTGTCTTTTGCTTAGAGATTTGCTGTAATTTTGTAGTTCTTTTGTGGTTTGTGAAATACAGGTGTGGAATTTAAAATTATTTACCACGAATTTTTAAAGGAGACTACAAAAGATGACATCTATATGACTATAATGACTATAAATGATATCTATTCATTTTTCTAATTCACTAACCTTTAATACTTTAAAAGGGTTGAGATTGAAGATTTAAATAGTTTAGCTAGTAAAATTTATTAATATAGATTATGAAATATAATTTAATGCAATATATTTTGGGATGGGGATACAGTTTACTGGATTTCGAGGCATTCCAGCAATTATATAAATTGTCAGGGACATGTGACCATTTAGTTATCTTACACTATCAACTATATTAGGGCTTGTATAATATCGTTTTACACTGTTAATGAAGATACAAACTATTTGTATGAATTTATGGAAGAGGCAACTGTTGATGTAGTTTTGATAAAAGTCATAATCACTAGACTGCTGACTATCTGAAAGTTGTAATTTTTTACTTACAATATCTCGGAACAAAGTAGATCGGTTATACAGATATGGTTGACTTTGTATGAAATACTCTAATAAAGTAGAACATTTTAAAAAGTAATGTTTGTTGTTTTTTATTAGAAATGTGTGAAGAAAAAAGCTATTCTACAATTATTTAGGGCAAAGCTAATAATACCTATTTTGCATATAAAGATACCAAGCATAGACGCAAACGGCTATTTAAAATTGGGATAAGCGTCTGACGCACCAATCTAATTAAAAATATGGCATTATGGCATACATGTTTAAAAGTCCATACATAAGTATGTTGAGGAACGAAATGGTTTTAATTTGATTTTGAGTGAAACGGTTTTAAACTGGCTTTACACAACCAAAATACTCTAAGTATATTTTATTTTGAATACTTTCCACTGGAATATTTTCTTATGCAGATCATCCCAATGTTTGTACGTTAAACTTTAAAAAAATAAGCAGATTTGTAAGAAAAATATTTGAAGGATCCTATTGTGTGGTTTCTAACTTACATTCTCACATGTAAATTACTAAAATCATTACAGGGTTGAATTCACGGAGACGATTCTTTAAAAAGAAAATGGTTTATTTGTCATTTGTCGTTATCTAATTCGATTTGGGCTATCTTAATATTTTTAAAAGTATACTGCGTAACTAGCAATTTAACCAGTTTGTCTATCATAATCATATTAATAACATGCTTGGTAAAGTTGATAGATAAAATTTGAAAATCAAAAGCTGTTAAGCTCATTTTGTACATGAAGACCTACCTATATAATTAGTACCGACAAAGCAAATCTAATTTAAAAAGCGCTTTAGCAAATATGGTAAATTGAAGCTATCAAAACTAAGTGTATATGATAGAATGAAAGATTAGGCATATCCAAATGACCTAGTTGACTATACAAACTACATACAACTTACATAAGAGATTAAACAAGTGGTACATCGTAAAACTATGGCGGACACTTATATAATGAACTGACCGGTATAGAGTTTTTGTAAGGTGATGGTGGTGCGGTGGTTGTGGTGAGGGCTACTGAAAATTGTATTGGTATTAAACATTAGATATTTCGCTGAAATAGTTAAGGTGGATGTATTATTTTTTGGTAAAACACTAAGTTTCTATAAAATATTCTAGAACACATGTTTTTAAAATGATTTAAAGTTATTCTACTTTACTAAAATCTTTGTATTAAAAAGGTTATTTAAAGAGAGAAGCTGAGAGAGTGAAAGTGAAGTTTGAAGTATAAAAGTGCTTCAGTGTTTTAAAGAGTTTTGTTTAAAGTGCATATGAAATCATGGAAAAGTGAAGGTAGTTCCAAACTGTAGTATATACAAAAGACAAAGACAAAACGGTGCTTTTCAAATCTTTGTTTGGTATGAAATAACAAATATCACCAAAGCTGAAAATAAATTTGAAGCCACATATTTTTGACGAGACATTTCAACATTTAAAAAATATTTGCCACATAAAACATCAGTGAAAAAATTCTTCAGAGCATAAAAAAGATAAGTGAAGAAATTATTGCTGCAAGGTATTTATCAACTAATTATAAATGCAATAGATATTGAGTAAACTATACAGTATTTTACATACGAGAATATTTAATTTTTATATTGTATAGTCCCCTACCTCAGAAACAACCATCCGCACGCAAAGTAAACTCTGACTTTGCTGCAAAGAGAAATCACAAGAGAAAAAACAACAAACATCATGATATTTTCTTTTAGTAAATATGTATGTCAAATGAACGCTTAAAATTGATAAGAAAAGCAAAATAATATATATTTATATTAAATAAGAACTTTGTAAAATTTTTTTAAACAAGTAACAATATCAAATACACCATACAACCATAATATTAGGAGCTGCATTAATAATGCTAATAAGAATGCACAAAAAAATCATATCTTCACTTTTGGCAATAGTCAAACTTTTGTCACATTACGTTTACATATTATGGTTACTTAACAATACGCTGAAAACAATGCTTTTTAGAGAGAGAGGCGATAGCGATAGAGAGATAGAAGAGAACAACAAAATAAAAGAGATTGATGCTTAAATCATATTTTTTATTCATTTAGTTTCCTTACACGAGTAGTGTTTCATACGACGAAATTGTAATGAACGCGACAAAAGCAACCAAAAATGTATTTATTATGAACAAATGTTACATTATTGTTAATGTACCAAAGCTAGCGCATTTTGCCTGTAGTCCAAGTACACGCTGCTGATGTTGATCTCTTAACGATGCAATAACCGCTATAAGATGGGAGAAAAGACTTTCTTTTTTGCATTGCATTTTCATCCATATTTACCATTCAATGAGAACCCAATGTGTATAGTCTACATAGATATACTTGTAATAGCTACGCAAACTGCACACAAACCCAAAAAAGCGTTTCAGTTTCCCTCAGTCGACTACAGTAAATACACATAGCATGTGAAATAATAACAATTTCCTGCATTAATGTGGCCAGTTTGTACTGTGTATATAGTGTGGGAAGAACACTACCCTACTTTGTGATTTTGTTCCAACTTCCAACAATAATATTATTTGTAATCGCTGCTTTCTTTACCAACACCACTGCCGCCGCACAGTAGTCCTTGGCATTCATAAAAGAAATTCGACTAGGAAATAAGATACCAGAAAAGAAAGAAAGGATGGAAATGAAAATTTCTATAATAAATGATGATTATTTTCATGTAAAACTATGCATAAATATGTCTGTTATATGGTACCCTTTGCAATAGGATATCTTATGCGCTAGATATACACTTGTATTGTGTTACCATCACTTGTACATTTTATCGAAAGAAGCAAACGTGAGAATAGAAGAATGTGGATGGGTATCAGCAGGAAAGTCAATATCATAACAATAAAAATAATCATGGTTGTTATCATACTTTTAACGACATCACCAATCACTGCCATGTCAGTGTGAAGGAATGACATTATATTATGTAGTGTTGTTGAATGCAGCTGTATGTGTGGGAGTATAAGAAATCAAGCGTAATATTGCTGCTAATAACATTTTATTTTCTCCTTTTGCTGCATGACTGGCTAGCTTTTTCACTTTTCGATGGAGACACTCACCCTTTTTTCACGCACAGCAAAGAAAATAAAATGAAACATAATAATAGGAACAATGTCGTTTGTGAATTGTTTAACGCGACGCAACCACCAGATTATTTACTTCCATAATCATATCATAATCACCGCATTTACGTTTACAGTTGTCCAAAAAAAGTTGTTAAGGTTTTGATATGATCACGTTTATGGATAAAAAATATAAGTATATCTTTGTCTTGTCTATATGTTTATATCGGAGTAACAATGAGCTTGTAAGTTTCACGGCATATTTAAGACACCCACGTAAACACATAAACAATGCGATTAAATGGCGCAATGCACCGGGTTCCAAATCCCAAATAGAGCGTCCCCAGAAATTTCACTGTTTAAAAATTCCAGTCAGTAGCTGAAAAGGGCTTAACGAAAATAAAATCAAGCTATTTGAATTCATATCATTTTTATAATATTATAACGCTGCATACATGTCGCTTCTTTTTTTCTCGCATTTGATTGCAGCAGCCGCAGCACAGCATTTGTTAATGATTTGGATCTCCTTATACGATACGTGAGATGAATTAATGAGAGCTTTACAACTTACAAAACAGGAACCTCTCTGGGAGGAGGAAGGAACTTGATAAAATTGATAATGATGATATGGCATGACATGGCTAACTTAATTGTTGACATTGTTTGACCTTGCCTAGTTATTTCTAATTAATACTAATGATATCCGATTCATATATATTTTCTCCATGTTTCAATGTCATGTTTTACCACCAAAGGTTTCATGGCACATATCACTATCACCCACCACATTAGAGTACTGACAGGTTATTTCATTCTGCCTCCTAAAAATCCAAATTGGTTTTAATTATTATAATTAGATTTTCTAAAGACAATGCCATTCATGCCTACCAAAAAACCTGTTTAAATGTACCTGAAAGAATAAAAGTTTTATTGAATACTTCTGTTAGCTTTGCGGCACACAATGCCCCAATGAAACAAGCATTGGTACGTGTCATGATAATAATCTAACTGACACAATTCCTTTCTTTGTCTGTTCTTTTTCATAATAATAGCTTATGCAGTTGTAGTTTTTAGAAGTAACACATTCATAGTAGGAACAAACACATTTCATAATATATACATGAAAACGAATAAAATGGAAAGCATAAAAAGAGCTTACGTAGGCTCAGATGGGATTACATTATCCATCGGAGGATAAGGCTGGATCAAGGGTAAAGTGTGGGCCCTCGGCAGCTCCTCTACAGTTTTTCCATAGCAGATATTCAGGAAAGAAGAGAAAACACATCAAAATCCATTTTTAAACGAAAAGAAAACCTTGCATATATGTACATTGTACAAAGTTTTAGACAAAGCTTGCAATAATAAAAGCTGCACAAAATGCGAATCTTCACACATATTTTAGCTCCCGTTTTCTGGTTTGAAATTTGCTTAAAGTTATATGCGAAAGGGGCTTTATCCTTTTAAACGTTATATGCATAATAATAAAGTAATTATTGTGAAAGTAGGTGTGTATCTGTTTAAAGATAGTAGCCAGGATAATTTTGCAGATGTGCTGTATTCTTATGCTATTCTGACTTACCGTCAAAGAACGCTTCACTATCGTAGTCTGTTGGATAGCTTTCCGGAAAACGACTTGAGTAGTTTTCCATATAATTTTTATTATCTAATTCAGACTCAACGTCAGCTGCTGTTGAAACTACTGGAGGTTCTGTTGGTGTTGTTTTCACTCGACGCTTTTTCGTTGGTCCGGTTCGGCTAATAACCAAAGCGGTTGGGGCTAGGGTTGTAGTACTTGTTGTTGTCGATGTGGTTGCTACCAAGCTGGGGCAAACAGGTTGGTCTGTGCACGCTTTCGTATCTGCTGGTTTCAATTCCGGGTCACAGGCTGAGCTTGGAAGGTTCATTGCATCTCGACACACAACGTTCCGTGTTTTGTAACCTTTCCCACATGAAACTGAACACTGAATTGGCCATGGAGAAAAAACAAGAGAAATGCATAGGTGAAAATTTGGAAGCAGGGTTTAATGGTTATACTTACGATAATTATTTTCTGTACTATTTTTAACAACCCAAAAGTGAAATGACTGATTACTTTTATAATACCTTTCATATTCACTTTTGTAACGCTAACTTTCATGTTTACATTACAGAGCTATGCCATACCTGCCTGAGCAAATTGCAATGCTCATTCAATTTTTTGGTTTAATTAGACTGCTACTACTATAATAGATTAGATATAACATACGAGCTTTCATTCTAACTTGAATCTCCCTGTAAATATAAATAACACACCATATCTCCGTGTTTGACAAATGGTGTGAGTTTTTTACTTTGCCACCCATTTCACCATTTCATGTTATATCACTAATCACCATCAGCAATTTGCACTCTAATCAAATAAAATGATCAACTAGTGCGGAAAATACTATTATTGTACTACTGCCTCAGGCACGAAATAGCTCATGTTGCCTCCTCCGGGCAGAAAAATGTAGGGCATGAGTACAATAATAGTAGAGGTGATATCCGATACTCAATCTCTATGCGTATCATTAACTCATTTTTAGAATTGTTCCTTGAAAAATTCTCTTTCATGTTATTCGTGGGAATGGGAAATAAAAACTCTTTAGTTAGAGCATACCATACACATAAACAAAAAATTGAAAAAGGGTTTTACAAACGATCATAGCTTTATTTATACCATTCCCTATTGTTTTATTTAGAATATATTTACTTTTTAAAATTAGACGATGATAATTTAATTGAGAATCATGAATTGCTTCTGGAATAAGGGTGTTGGTCAAAAGACTGTGCATTATGTACAAAATATGTAAATCTAATTTTTCGTGGACTAATCATATTCATGTAGTAATTTTTATAATTTGTTCGTATTTTCTATACTTACCGAAGACCATGGACCTGCATGCCAATATGGGCAAGTATCCATATTGCACGGCTCTTGGTTTGAGGGTTTACGAATATGAGAGCAAAGTTTGTCGGCAACCTGAAATAGAAACAAAAGAATATTGAATATATAGTTATACTAAAAATAATAGCATTCTTCATACTTAAGTATGCTAGTTTTGTTTTCGGGTAGCTAAAACACACCTGGCGTTTTAGTAACAGTTTCAAATTAACAATAATTACACATGTAAATTCTTTTTATGACATTTTTATGTTGAAAATCCATTTACCCTTTTTAGTCAACATCTACTCAACGACTTCACGACAAAATTTTAGCAACTCGCCTCATTGAAAAAACAACCGGATGTGTGGCTATTTTTGAATGAGTGAAAGCACACAAATAAAATGCACACTACCAAAAATTATCGATCAACGCCAAAAACTAAATCAGCCAAAGGCGACTACAAAAAATTTCACCTTAACATCTTTCTTCCTTTTAGATTTGGAAGTGTAGCACGCAAGTCTCCAATTCAGATTTTATACAACTAAATATAATTCATTTTTCACCACTGTTATAATGCGGTTGCTTCTGATCAAAATAGATTTCGTGGGTTGGTTTGCTTTGGCAGTATGAAAAATTTGTTATACCTATGTACAATGACTAAACTACCTACAAACGGAAAAGTTGAGAAAGGAGTTGTATGGTTCATTAATTTTTGGAAATTCCATAAGAGAAACTTCATGAATGTACTTAAATGAATTTATAAACTACTTGCACGCGCGGTGCATATTAGCACTACCACTACTCTTAAGTTTATAGTAAAAATATAAAGTAAAGGTCAAAGCCTATCGATCTTATGTATACATACTTGTGTTCATTCGCGTGTTACCACTTTTGAGAAAGCACGTTGGCATCTCCCGGGTAGGGTTTTTATTTCTAACAAGAAACTCTTGTGGCCTTTATTTGATGAACCATTTAACAATCATCAAAACGTTAATAGATAATTGAACAATGATTGGAATGTCAAGTCTCTTTTGTCTGAGGATACGCTTAACAATTTTTGTGTACTTGCGATACGAATACATTGATATCGATTCCTAAAGCAGAAAGAAATGTATTCATGAAAATTAATTTTTAATTCTTCACAAGGGCCACCTGAATTGACAGGTTACGTCTGTCCATTCCATTGTCTCGTCCCTCCCGTGAATAAATACTTCTGACATACTTATATATTACCTAATGTACAAGATAAGTTTATCAGTCTCCTAACTTTAAAATACATATGTTATGCATAATGCATGGCAGAACTGAATCTTCATTTATTACATAGTGAAAATCCCTTGACATATTATGTAAATGACATTCTGTCTGGTAGTCTGACTAAATAATTTCACAGCTGAGATTTTCTCAAGCAACTTGAGAATTGGACTGGTGAGTGACTCTAAACAAAAGACAAGTCTATTTCTCATCACAATGATATTCATAATATCTTCCAGGAGCCATCACATTGCTAAAACAATAGAATCTCTTCATCTAACTGGAGACATGCACACATACATACCATCTTATTTTAAACCGCATATGAAGATCCATATAGTTTGGTTTATGTTTGTACAATATTTAACATGAATAAAGTACAAATGTACATAAAATAAACTATTTCGGTATTCTCACGAGAAAATCCCCAAGTTCTATGTAAATAGTTGTGGATCTTCCTGTTTGTCAGCAGCATGCACACATACTAATATAAATGTACAGACTGTAAAGACATATGAGTATTTAACTTTGTAGCAAACTGCTTTCTCTTTCCATATTGTTCACATATTTCTATAGGCCATTCCTTCAAGTGTCGTGTCTTATTGTCCATGTTATTTTCTCAACCTTCTTTGTACACAACCAAGAAATAAACGCAACATAGTGTTTGTATTATTTTTAAACCACCAAAAAACAAACCAGCCACCACCACCACCCAGTCTACCATCACCGTGTTTACAGCTTTCCCTCATAAATTATTTTGCATCCATCTTGACTGAGCTAATTTACTTATTTCTCTTTTTAGATCTATGAAAGTGTTTCAGTAGCTTTCTTTGTCTTTTTATACTGAAGAAAGTCACACAGACAGATCCATATATAAAAAAATGTTTCCTTATAGGTAGTTATTTTTCTCATAGTAATTCAATATTTTGTCTGCATAGAAAGCTTTAGGAGTCCAAAGATTTTAAATTTTGGTATTTTTGTATAAAATACAACTATCTACATTACACACTGCGGCTTTTCATTATTTTGCGTGCACATACAAAACATATGTAAGTAGGCATACATTTTACATTCTGTTGCTGCTGCTAGACTCACTAAATTTCTTCTCTTGTGTTCAACCCTTTATTTCATTCACGGTCTCCCTCTTTTCTTTCTCTCTCAGTTTTATTTCATCATCGAACTTTCTGCTTACAAACAAGGATAAAACTGCCAGCGTAAACAGAAACAAGATTTATGCTTTCCAAAAGTTGAACTCATTTTTGTAATAATAATAATACTGTTTCTCTTTCCTTCTTTCCCTATTTCCATTTTGTGTGTCTTGTTTCCTCCTAGTCTGTCCGCAACTACGCGAGATTTCAAATGCCGTGTCTAGCTACATACATCTTTCTTTTATTTAAAAACTCCTGCTGGTTGGCATTCTTGACATTTTCCGTCTGAATAAAACAGTCCACGTGCACAGTTATTATGATGACCCAACCTTTCACTCTATTTTATTCTTTGTATAGTGAATTTGCACGCTTGTTTAAGTTAACTGATCTCTAGCCAAAAGTATTTTGGTCGCGTACTCTCTTCCTCTCTCATGCATTTTCTGTAAAGAACAGATGAACATCTCATTTTATAAAGACTGCAGTATACTGCAACAACATTAACCGGAACTGGAAATTAGGCATTTGTTTTTGCTAACACTGGGCAATAATTTCTTATTCTTTTTTGGAGGTGAGAGTTTGGATATAAATAAAGATTTGAAATATCCTCTTTCAACTTGTTCACTTTCACCCTGACACTAAATGAACTAGAGTACACTGAACGATACCTCTTCAAGTTGAGGCTAAGTCCTCGGTATATTTTTTGAACCTTTTCATTTATATTTCTTGCTCTGTAAGATTGAATTGCTGCACGAGAGTAATATAACAACGACATGTAATATGACCATATTAATCAACTTGTTTTATGCAAGACCGGTATAAAACCTCATTCCAGCAGCAATCCGTGCAAAGTTTTCAAATCAGTATAAAGCATATTACCATCATCATCAGCAACAACAACTGCTGCTACTTCTACTGTTGTATTCCTTTGTAAATGCCAAGTGAAAATAATGATAAGTGAAAGCACATAAACATTTTCACATTTTACGCATTCTTCATTCGTCTTTTTATAGTTTTCTCTTTTCCTTTTGCTAAACTTTAGTCGGACTTGTGATAACGACGATGATGACGGAATCTTCTGATATACATATTTTCACTTCTCTTCTCCTTGCTTTGCTAGCAACTTCCACTTGAAATTCATATCAACCATATAAAAAGTTGATTTGATGCATGTATGCATAATAAAATGTATATTCTGCATGTATGCAGATATACCTTATTTGAATGAACTATTTAATGGCCTACTTGTGCTCGACTTGACTTGTTGTTGTAACTTGTAATATTAACAGTGTTAGTGATAGCTCAAGTTGTACAAGTGACGTTAGTATTAGAAAGCATGGTAAGAAGAGTAAACTGGCAACGCTCAAAACTTTTTCCTTCTTCCTTCCTCTTCTACTTTTCTCTTGTTGACTTGACTGTTGTTGAAGACTTGTGACTCTCTGGTCTGGTCTACACAGAGAGTTCCAACAACCGTTGTTGTTGGCTGACTCTTAGTAATGCTGACTAACAACGGCAATTATAGAAAAAGCCGTTCGTTCACTATTCCCTTCAAAAGGAAATTTTAAGTGGAATCGGAAAAGAATGCTGATGTTGCTTAAATTACTGTTAAATCTTTATGGTGCTCTCGGTATAATATACATACTTAAAAGGTTTAAGAGACGAACGGTTTAGTTTAACTACATATATAATATTATTATGCATATATAAAGTCGACTAGACTTAAACTATTTAATACATACTTTTATCAGCACTCTACAGAAGGATATGTTAATAAATGAGTTATTATAAAATCTAGATTTCTTGAAAATTTCTGGATATTTTGTGCTTTGTTAACTGAAAAGCTTGCCATTTTTTAGCAAGGCCGTTTATGCCTGTAGGCTAATAAGATAATTAATTACATAATTTAATGATGTGATCTTTTCTAGTGGAAAATAAGTGCTTTGACATAAAAGCAACATCAGTAATTTATTATTTTGCATTTAAGCAACAGACTTAAACTAATTTACTATTGTTTCATTTGTGAAAATAAGCCCTATAAATAAGTAAACCTGAAACTTCATTCGAGATAATTCATTTTTGTCCATTTTTGAAATGAGAAAACGAGGTGAAAGTTTTATGCATTATTCATGCTTAAGTTAGTGCTTTGTGAAGGACACTCGCAGTTTTATTTTCAAACATGTATGTATACACAATGCAGTGAAAGTAGGATGAAAATGATTTTATGGACGTCGGCCAAAATACGATGAAATTGGTATTGCACATCGGTTAAACGTTTCTCTTAATGGCAAGTTCCGCTCTCCTTTTCTAAATGAATGTATTGGTGTGCAGTTTGGATTGGGATAAGTAAAATATCAAGATTGCCATTATACGCTGCACTTTCTTTTTCGGGTGAAAGGAAAGTAAAAATAATCTCAGAGGTATAACATTGGCTTGTGAGTATGCAAACAGGTACCTATAAATATCACATAGGGTCTACACCCACACACCATACGTTGATGCTATTATTAATTTGATTGCTGGAGGCATGACAAGTCATCCACACCTATAGTGTGTTGAATATAATATACCTGTAAAATATATTTATAATTTGTTCAAGGTATTGTAACTTTTCTGTAACTGTAAAGTGTGTCATCATTTGCATACCTCAAGAAATTTCGGATGCGAGATAACATTATTTCAGTGTTTTCATCATGATCTTCTAACATCTTGTTATTTCAAGTTCCACTGCGATTTTCTCAAAGATCTCAAAACTGTTGTTTCGAAAAATCAGTCACTTCATTATAGCGTCAACCTTGAAACTTTTTGCATTCAATTTGGATCTTAAACAGGCTTGACGAGTAGCGTGAACTGGAACTCATATAATATTTTTCATGTATTCTCCGTCAAGTTAGAAAAACCTCGTCAATATTATGTCAGTATTTCGATGAAATTAGTATTCTAATTTTAAAAGATCATCGCTAAGTTTTCATAACTGGAGGTACTTCTTTTGAAGTTGCAGATATTTATATTAATATTTAAATTTCATTAATACTTTATACTGCAAATGTACATGCACATATGTGTAAAAGTTTAGGTTGAATTTCATTTTTATAACAAATATTCTGAATTTTCTCACCTGGATTTTCGTTCCATTTTTCTCCTGGGCGCAGAATACTTTACGAATCCTTAAGCCACCTCCACACGTTACAGAACACATACTCCATTCGCCAGCTTGCCACCTGATTTATTTATAGAAAAAAAGTCAAAAGCATAATATTAATACAGCCACTTGTCTACTTTTCTAAGCATCAATAACACTTTCACATTTTGCAGGCATTTTACCAGCCAACCTGCTCACAGGCTGACGCATAAGGTGCTTCTTCATTTCTTGAACTCTTGCCTATACAACTGGATAAGTAAGAAAGAACATAATATGTCTACATACAAGTAATAATATTCATATATAGATTATATCTAAAATACGTACATTACATAGAAATAGTGCTCACTAGCTGTGTACGATATGCGATAGAAAAGCAATATTACCGGAACGGGAAGTATTTAATAAACTTTCTCCTTTTTATATTAGCAAAGTTCATGAGATTTTAGTATATAGCAAAAGTTTTCCCCTTTTCAAGCTTCAGTGATGCAATAAAATCCGGGTCGATGAAAATTAAAAACATCAAAAGCTGCCTAATCTGTTTCACGTCAAGGCGTATTATTAGATTATTACTCATTTCTAACTTTTGGAGGATCACAAAAAATAACAACACTTTCCTTCACTTTTCTTGCTTTCACTTTATACATGGCACAGTTTTATTACAGTAATTATTAAAACACAATGGTGCTACACCACCATCCCATGCCATGTAATCATTATCATCATCATTTTCATTATCACATTCCTTTGCTTTCCAACTAAGTGAAAATTGAAAGGGAGATTGTTTACACACTATGATTATTGCTTGAAATGATTTTCCTTCTAGAGATTCTTTTTTTTAAAGTAGGTTCGTATTTCATTATATGCTTATATTCACCGCAGTTATGTTACTGACAAAGGCAAATCAATACACCTATTTTCTATACTATTGTATTAGCCTAATGCATATGCAGCAAATTTACGTGTGTGCATCCCGTGAAGGAATATTACGGATATCCTTTTATGCACATCATGAATGTAAAAACTTAGAATGAAAGTAATTCACTCTTTTCATATTATATTACGTGCCAAAAGTAGGTCACAGGTCATGATGATAAATAGTTTTTCAAGTAATGGATTTTTGTATGAAATTAAATTTCAAGGACATGATCTAACAAAATAATTTGATCGAAGGATGTTGGAAAACTAGAATACTAGTAACAGTATAGCCATAAGAGTCCAGGCCTAACCGAAGGCCTAATGTTGTTCTTTGACATTTTTGTTATTCGCTCCTCAATGCGGTTTCATATTTTTGAGATGCAAAACAGGAAAAAACATATTTGCCCTAAAGGCTACTTTTTAATTGTTAACATTAAATTTGGAATTGTTCTGTTTTCTGTAAGATGTTAGTTTTCTTGTTAGTTGAAC
The DNA here is from genome assembly GCA_034693345.1 of Entomobrya multifasciata. Classification (NCBI taxonomy): domain Eukaryota; kingdom Metazoa; phylum Arthropoda; class Collembola; order Entomobryomorpha; family Entomobryidae; genus Entomobrya; species Entomobrya multifasciata. The sequence goes on from JAQFXM010002551.1 coordinate 19,957, forward strand.
TTCCTCAGGCAGGCTAACATACCTAAAAGGTATTTGTATTCCCATAATGAAGAAAATGATGATGAGTTAGTAAAAAATGATTGTTGTTGTTGCAAGAATATTCATGTAGTACTAAATGCAGACTAAGAAACAAAACACGCTGCAGAGAAAATAATGATACTAGCAAAGTTTCCTTTACTTTTGTCCAAGTACTAAACAAGACAGCAGCAGCGAGCGGGCCGGTTTTATTATTTCATTGGAAAAGTTTTCCATTTGCAACATAACGCAAGAAAGAATACAACATAATGCACAAGTCAAAAAGTTAGTGTTGTTTGTTATGTTGTTACATAAAAGCATAACTAAAAGTAAAAGTTAAGCTCTATTTCTTTCAAGTATTTTTGTAGATTAGTACAAACAAACGTAGCATAAGCATGTGTAGCTGTTGTCCTCATCTGGATAATGTTGGGTAATACGAAAGCAAATGTTTCAAAGTTTATGATATGACTTTGCGTAAGGTATGTATACGTAATAAATAAATAATTTGAGGAAACTGTCCATTCAAACTAAATTTCTTTAGGTACGGGATCATATTCAGAAAACAATATTAATAGCGAAAGAGGAAAATTTCAGAATTCATGCTTGGGATTATTTTCAATTGTTCTTTTGTGATAATACTACAAAGCTGACACGATATGGCTTCTACATTCCATGATGGAACACAAATAACAACTAATACTTGTTTATAGATAACACGTCGAATTCCTACACAATGTGATCCAAGTTCGTTCGTTCGTGCTGTAGCTGTATAAAAAAAAATATTTGGCATTATTTATGGCTTTATAACTTACTCTGGTTCACAAGGATGAATATTGCAGCTCTGGGAAGTCCGATGCGGTTTCGACGCTGAGTTGCATAGGAAATGGTCGACTACTTCACTTGTCAGGCTGTTCCGACACACAACTTTCACTGGTTGTTGACCTGCGAGAGGATGTAGAAAGTATGAAGCCATTTTAATACAAAATATGAATGAATATTCATACAAACAAAGTAGTACAAATGCACTTGTCTTAAATGCAATAAAAACTAGCACAAAATAAAAAGGTAGCATGGTAGAAGTTTCAATTAAGTATACATGCTATTTTATCTCAAGTACTTTAAATGTGCATTTGTGCAGATAAATGCAAAGATTTACAAAAAAATGTCTGTATAAATTTTAATTTTGTACCGGGCATTTTTTCAGTTAAATTATAACTCAGTCATCCATTCTTTACATAAATACACAGGTTTAGTTTTATGGAAAATATGAGAGTTCATGTTTTCATCTTACCTCCGCCACAGTTTAAGGTGCACTGTCCTGTTGCGAGCATTTCCCAATTGTATACTGGACTCGTACATTTGGACCCATCACCCCCACAAATTCCACATTCGTCCACCTTCTTTGGTGATCCCAGCTTGAGATCACAACCTACAGCCTAGATCATTTAAAAGGATCATTTAACAATAAATAAATAAGTAGTTCGGTAAAAGTCGTTATTTCGCTGTAACTTTTTATTTTATACGATGACCTGTAACAGTGGATGTAACAAGCTGTGCGTGTATAGTTTTGCTTTTGTTAAACATTGAAAAGAAACTACAGAAGCTTGACAGCTTATGGTATTATCTGAAAATCCACGTGTTGTACTTTGGGAATTTCTCTCTGAGCTTTCTCTTCTCGTATTTCTTTTTGGCGAAACAGCTAAGAGTAAATGGGTACTTAAAAAACTTTGCTAATTTGTCACGCAACAAATCACATACCTCACATCTGCCATCAACACAAACGTGAAGTGAACCAGAGCGACAACGGGTGCCGTCACGAAGTTTAGGTGATAATTTGGCAATGATATCACTTCCCTCAGCACGACAAATGAGAGCGCACGGATTGTCCGGGTCTTCAATAGCCTCCCACGTGTACCTCTTGCCTCGATACTCCTTTCCGTTGAACGCTCTGCACTGCTCGTTCCTATAATCCCGATACTCGCTGCACGGCTATTCATTCAAAATAAAGTAAAACACTTTTAGCTCGTATATAAATGTTACTTATGTATATAGTTAATAGTTGTATAGTACAAAATATTACTATACAAACTATATAAATATACCATTTTCGCTTTTATCAGAAAACCAGTATTGTCAAAGTTTTATCGAGAGCGAATGTATGTTGTACACGCAAATAAGAAAAAGGATAGAAAGCATTGACAAATATATACAGACTTATTATTGACTAAACACTTCAGAATAACTCAACATGTATTTTCTCAATTCATCTTGTAGATTTTGTAATTAAATGAACTTTCTTGTTGTGTAGATGAATTGTAAAATTGTATGTTTTTCTTAATATTATAACTCAAATATGTAGTCGTCAGGTGCTCATTAGGGTCCCAATTTTTTAAAAACTCAAAGTGATTCTTTCCATTCAATAAAAAGAAATATACATTCATACATACAAATATTTATGTATGTAGTTTGCGTTTAACTTTAAATGATATACATTCCCCACGGAAAGTATTCCTACTGCTTAACGAAAACGAAAGAGATAATGCTTTTTGGCACAGTACTCTCATTCTTAGCTTTCGCACTCACAATATATTTATTTGCTTTCCGTTGTTGCAACTTCTACTGAACTATTTATTTCCCACGCATAAACTTGTATTTTTAGGTACCTCTTAGCCAAAATAGACAGCGCACCTTTCACTTATATTATCTGACACAGTTTCGTTTCATAATTTATTTTGCTTTTTGTGCAAAAGTACATCAGACTCACTCCTATTTCCTTCAATCTTTAACGAAAGAGGAGGTTAAGGGGGAATGGAACAAAAACCCAGACATTTTTGGAAAGATTTCGAGAAGTGCTTTACTAACTATTATTACTATACTAGACTTGTATTGTAAACTAGGTGAAGGGATAAGTATAAATCTACTACTACTTCTGCCAGTACGAGAAAATCTATTTACTAAAAGCGAAACATATCACCAATTCCATCACACGTCACCTTGTTTTTGTAAGTGGGAGTATACTTATGAATGGAGAAAAGAAAGGAGTCAATTATTCATCTGCTCGAACCAGATTTAACCTCAACCTCAGCTATTTTTATAAATAATCTGTCTGTTTTTCGTCCTGTTTGTTTGCCCGTTGTTCATAAAACTCACATCCCTATATATGTACATGTTTTCATTTATATTTCAAAGATCACTTACACAATACTGAGAAATGGCAAGCGAGCGAGGTGTGTGTCATGTTACTTTATCACGTGTTTCGCGGAGACAACATCCAAAAGCAAAGAAAAACATGAACATGAATCCCTTTCTCTAATTTTCGTGTGTCATAAAGTAAGAGACTCAAACGTACAAAATAGTGTGTGAAGTTGAAAAAAGACGATCACTCAGTATCGTCAACTTTCCAAACCAATATATCATAACATGTTGTTGTAGCTAGAAAGACAGACGAGGACGATAGTTCGTTTTAAGCACTGAGAGAAATAGAAACGTTCAGTTTCCAATGAATAGAAATATAGATGTGCGTTGAACATAATATTTTTGAGTAGACAGGTTGGATAGTTGTAAAGCTATATATACGTTTCTAGTGTAGTTTCTCGGTGGCGATTAAAGAGCAAAACTTGTTATTTCGCCTGTTATACTAACTATAAAGGAAAGGAGAGCAAAAAATGAAGAAAATCGTCAAGAAGTAGTGCCATCACACTCAAGTCACATCATTAATCACCCTTTAGTTTAGCTTTCGACGATTTTCTAAAGTGCTACTTGCGTTTTGTTATTTCTTATAATCCTTTATACATGACATAATACATAAAAGTGTAATAATCATAACGATATTCTACCACAAAACTTGCGTGCCATTGCATCCTAAGACTAGTTTTATTGGCAATGGGTTAGCTATATCATCGGGTTAAGAGGAGCTTGTAAGAAAGAGACAACGAAAACCAGAAGAAAATAGAGCTCTACTAGACATGTAGCAAATGGGGTTGGGGTGAATAGGCATTTCCTGTTGTCTAGTCTGTTGCTGGTGGTGGTGTCTATGAATGCACTCTCTTTCACTTTTTATTGAGTATTGAGTATTGATTTATTTAACGTGCTATTGTGATACAACATAGGCTGATGGGATACAATAACAATACAATTCCAGAATAACTGGCAATTAAACAGGCATCCCTTAGCAGTAAGAATAATAACAAATCATGGGACATTTACATACAAGTTGTCATCAAGTCACAATATAATTGTTTAAAAATATATAAATATACTACTTCTAAATCTTATTAAAT
>JAQFXM010002552.1:0-24239 GCA_034693345.1 Entomobrya multifasciata
AATTTGAGTCTTAATCCGAATTCGGTGTAGTATAACTCGGTCTTCCTTTTGTGGCAAGATCAGCTTTTAAGCTAGGGACACTGACTATAACAGGATACTTTTTGGCTATACATAAGCTACAAACCATGTAGCTGAATTCACAATCAGCTCGTCTAGTCAAGTCATGAATGTTTTTTTGTGGTTTTGGAGAAAATGAAAAGTGGTAAGGTTTTTTCCCTTGTTTCCCGAGCACATCTCTTCAAGTATCGTGACGCACATAAATAGGTGGTGTGGTGTGTTTTGTAAAATGCCTATGTATAACTTCTGCTGTTTACGTACACGTCCGAGTTAATAATATATGTGACTGGTGTTTTGGTCCTTCAATAAAAAAGAGCTTAAGTATGATGAGATATTATGTACAAAAATAAATTTTAAAAATATGTCATTTTTAAAATTTGGTACATTTTATTTATTTTTGGGATAGAATATTTAAAATTAATTTGTTTCTCTTTTTTAATTTTTATAGAATGGCTGGAAGAAGCTGTGTCAAAGGCTGAGATCTTGCGGCTTATCTACCAGGGCCGATTCCTTCACAGCAACGTAACGCTGGGTGCCCTTGGTCTACCTCTGGGCAAAACAACAGTCATGCACTTGGTACCCAGGGAAAACCTCCCGGAACCAAATTCTCAAGGTAAAAACACAACTCGTTTTACAACACACATGTTTATTTATGTAACCTTTTTTTAGTATCATTTTAACTCGTGTTTTATTTTTGTCGTTGTATCGCAATAACAACCTCTGGAAAAACAAATACTTTTTTTCACTTTAAAGAAAAGCACACATGACCCATTTTTGTTTTGTATGAAAAAAAGTCAATGTACACATTTACCAGAAAAAACAAACGAAAGTCATAGAGAAACATGCCATTCATCCATTTTCTCTCTGTACTTTTTTTTTCTTCATCTACACAATTTCTTCATATTTTCTACAAAGTAGAGTGGCTTTATATTTTATTTTGCTGTTGTTACTGTTGTTGTTACTTTTCTGAATTGAATACTAAAGCCAGTCTAAACAGCAACACAGCTTGTTATTTTTTGCATGTCCCTTGGAATTTACACAGTCATTTATAATCCTTAATGGATAAAATGGTGTGTGATGGTGGTGGGTAAAAGCGGTGTATACACTTCATATAAGCCAGTCGAGTTGGGTCCACTTCGGGTGGTAAAGTCGTAACTGCAGTGCATGCAAACAGAAATGGGATAAAAAAAAGAAGAAAGGAAAATCATTTTTTACTCTGCTCAACTAACCCTTCCTCTCTCACACATTTTCATGGAGCAAAGTGAAGGTCTGCTTGAAGGCGAGAGAGAGAGACGACGTGGTGGACTTGAGTGAAGACGACAGAGACGACGACAAAGAAAGAAAACAGAGGAAAATTTATATATTTTTTTCTACTGCTCAGCTCACACAAGGTCTTTCATATCATTAGAGAAAGATTCATTCATTCATTTTAGGGTGCGGTTATACCAAGGAAAATATACGGTTTTCTCAGTCAGAGTTACGGAGAGAAAGTGAGAGAGAGTTGTAATGGCAGTGGCCTAGATTTTCCTTTGAAAATAGCAGCAGCAGAGGAATTTTCTCTCTGTCTTGTTTGCTTGCTTGGTGCACATATGGAACTTCTAGAGTTCAGCAGTTCTACCAAAAACGAGAACTTCAGAGATGATTTTTTCTTCTTTTCACAAGTCAAGTCAGTAGTAGCGGTGGTGGTGGTGGTAGTGGTGGCGGCTTGTTTGAGACCTTGGAAAATTGGATTTTTTTTCCCTTCTTCTTGGATAATATTTTCTGCGAACTAACTTACTACTATTTCTACTAGAAAATATACACAAGACATACATACATACATGCATGGATGCCAGGCTGGTTGCAGATTATACATAATGGAAAAGAGAGACAATCTGTTATTCAACTCAACTGCTGGCCTTGTTGCCTTGGCATTAGAGAAAAAGAGATAAATAAGTATGTATACAGGAGTAAGTAGTATATGTAGTAGCAACACCAGTTTTTATAGATTACTTACAACTTCTCCTTTAATATCTAGTTTCCTTTTATATATTTTTTGGCCACTTACGTAACTTGTTCATTCACAGTCACACTGTCTCTTGGTCAAACTGTGCTGCTGCTCAGGGAATTTTAAAGGGAGAAAGGGACTCCTCCACCACCACCACCACCGAAACCTATTCTTCTTCCTTTAACTTAACATTGTGGCCTTGTGCACTGAGGAATATAAGAAAGAGAGGCTTTATACCACTTTATTTTTCTACTTGACTTTCTCTTTTGTTCCAAACCAAGCCTAAATGAAAAGATGGGAAAAAAGGAAAAAATGCAATGTTATATTTTTTCCTTGACTTGCCATATTTTTTGTGCAACACTTGTTTCAACTATATTTGCCATACAAAAACTAGTAGTGCTCCAAACATTTTTTTTCTATGGAAAAAAAGAAAGAATTGATTTTTATAATGTAGTTAACTTTTACAGCTTTCTTTTTTCCTGGTATTAGAAGCCGCGTGTTGTAGGATTAAAAGCAATATATTATTTATAAACTTGAATGTACAGTTTAGTAGCATGTTTTCTTTCAGAGAGAGGAACGTTACACATACACTTAAGTAGCAGGTTAAAAAGTCAATTTTACTTTTTAAGAAAGAAAAAAAATGAGCAGCTCAAGTGCAATTAATTGCTAGAGAGAAAGCATAATAGAATGGGGGAAAGCATGTCATGTTTCCCAGGAAAAAAAGGAAATTGCCAATTTTTCTTTGCATCTACAAATCGCAATCAAACTGGCTGCTTTTTTAGTGTGAGGGTGTATGCTTTCCATCTCACTTAACTATATTTACAGTACAAGAAAACGGATGAACACAAGCACACACACACACCATATTCACTTAGGAGAAATCCGAAAAAAGGGATTAGATGGATTGGAGGCAGATGGGGAAATTAAATGTAACAGCTACAGCATCCCACTACTACCAATATTCATCTTGCCTTGCTTGTATGTATGTGTGTGTGTCTCCGTCGTCCTTTCTAATCTCAATGGACTTGTCTACTAGCCATTTTGTACAATTTTATTGAGAACTTTGCTCCAAAGGAAAGGGTTATTGTTATGGTTACACAAAGCATTTTTTTACTTGGTAAAAAGCCACTTAACAGATTACATTGAAACCAAAAAAAAGCAAACGAAAAAAAAATCATTTTGCCATGTGTCATGTTCGAAGGTCAATGGGTACTTACTACTACATCAACAATAATCATTACAATAATAGCCCATCGGACTCACATTTTTTCTTTTTAAGAAGTACTTTAAAGATTTGTCCAGAGATATATCCCAACTTCCAACCCACTTGTTTCAATTTCACTTACAAAAGTAAACTTAAAGCAGTTCTAAAAAAATATATCCGCTCACGCAAACTATTTGAAAACTCGGCAACTCATTCTTTTCCTGTGTAGTTTTTCTTTCTAATGTTTCTTGCTAGACATTTGAAGAAGCTCTGATCAGATCATCAAATTTGATCATATTGTCCTGATTAGATGAGAGATCAGGTGTCATACTGGCTGTCATTCTACCTCCCCGTCTGTCTCTCTATCCACAATCCAGACATTTCTCTACTCCTTCTTGTCCTAGTCCTTTGAGGAATAAAAAATGATAAATAAATAAAAATTGCCAATTTTTTTTCTCGCTTATTCCTTTTCTCTAGCTAAATCATATTATTATTATTAAGTTATTGGAAACCTACTATCTGACTGTCTGTCTATCTGCTCTGCCATGGCTTTTACAAGCTTGTTTTGGAGACTTTTTTTTAATCTTGTCAGTTCACACCTTTTTTTCACAAGAAAACTAGGCCACAGGACATACATTCATACATACATGACAATGACAACACACTCAGGACACACTACCACAGTTTTTTTTTTCAAAGAAAATAGGATGACACATGGAAAATACACGGATATATTTATAATCAAAGAGAAAGCATGACATTTTCAGTTTTATTTTCTGGAAATGGTTTTCTCGTGGGAAATCATGTGGGCGATGCGATACGATGTCGTACAAATACTTATATGATGATAATCCACTAGTGCACACATTTTTTAATCCTAAAAATATACCAGAAAACACAATAAATAATGTATTGTTTGTTCATGATCTCAATACTACCTTATCAATGCTTTTGTTGGAGAAGATACAACGACAAAAAAATGTCAAAAATAAGTTTAAAATATGATATTAATGAAAACTATTCTTTTTTCTTTTTTCCACTGCAGACCAACGCCAAAAATCGAAAACCGGGAGCAGTAGCTGCTGTGCAGGGTGCTGTATTTTATAACTGAAGAAACCTAAAAACCGAATATTATTATTATTATTATTACGTCTACAGCATACATTACATTACTAAATACAAAATATAAATAGATTACTACTGTAATAATTCTACAAGAATTTAGCCTAAGAGTAATTATAATTATTGATTCAAAAAAAATCGTATCACCAATTATTATTGTAATTATCATGAAAAAAAATTGTCCAGTCTTTACGAAGAAGAGGAAAAAAAATTGCAAGATGAAATTTCTATAGCCAACGGAAGAAAAAAAATTCAACTGAAAAAAAGATGAAGAAAAAAACTATATACAAAAAATTATACCTATCCATATAAAAAAAACTTAATTGTAATTAATGTGTTATAATTGACATGTAACCTATTCCTATTTACCGTATTGTACTACTAAAAATAGTATAAACACCTTTAAATTGTAAAATGTAACGTATAAAAAATAATGTAAAATCATTCTAAAAAAAGTTAGTTGAAAATATGGTTCCTGTGAGAAAGAAATAAGTAACATGTTTATTAAATAAAATTGTTTGCAAGGTTTATAATTTTTTTTTTTTGGTTTTCGCCCCGCATTAGAATAAATTGGTAAGGTAGAAAAACTGTTGTATAATCGTTTGTTTTTTTTCTCGGACTATCTCTATTTCTTTAATGATGATAATAATGATAGTTATAAACTAGCTAATTATTATTACTTTCAATCAAATTTTTGAATCGTTTTACAGTACAGTACAGTCTTGTATTATTATTATTATGATGATTAGTAATTAAAAATATTAGTTAATTATTATTATAATAAACGATAATCACTTAATAAGTATATAAAACGGATGATAATGATATAAAAAATAAGTTTTTCTGTTTATTCTCTCTTTTGTAACGTTAACTTTTTTTAAATATAAAAAAACGATAAAAAGGGAAAGTCGGCCGAGCAAAAACAAAAAGAAAATCGCGATGATAAAAAATTATAATGCAACAAGTAATTTATGTTAAAATATTATCAATTTTGTCTGTAAAAGCATAAGCGTATAATTATTATTGTAACGATGATTATGTATCTCTTATTATGATTTTTTCTGATAAATATAAACTATAATTGAAAAAAAACTAAATAAAAACGGATCAAGAATCAAGCGTGGTAATTAATTTTCAAATATGAATATATTTAAAAAACGCGCCAATTTCAACTAAAAACTCGATGGTTATAAATGTTTGTATGCATCTGATATTGTGAGTATGTGTGTGTGGAAAGAAAAAGTCTTCTCGTCGAAATCGTGTGAAATTGCTACATATTTTTTGTCGCTGATGAATGATAAGACGACATGTTGGGATGACGATGCTAATGATAAGGAAACGAATGATTGAATGTTAATCATACATATATAATCCCATTTTAAAGAACTATCATATTAAATCAATATAAAATACACACGTACCATCTTCAAAATTTGAAACCAGCATTTTTTCTATTAAAAATATCAATAGAATGTAAAATATATAAAAAGAAAAACTAGCCATTGATTAGAGTTACATTGATTGGCGAAAAATTACTATTTTGATGATGGCGCCAATTTTTAAAAATATATTGAAGTACATAAAAATTTAAAACTGGTGGTAAACTAAAAAAGCAGCGGTTCTAATTTCCCGGGAAAGGTTTCAATTTATTTTTATGACGATGACGATGAACATGAATTGCTAGAGAAATAATAGTATAATATTAATTATAAGGTTATAATTAATTATACTAAATGATAGTTTAAATCGTAGCGGGAAATCGAGAATATAAGTTTAAAATTTCACATTTAGCTGTGGCCATTTTCTATGGCTAATCTAATTATTACAAAGTTTTAAATTGTATTTACATTAAATCTTTATTGTCTTATCCAAGTGACGTTTCTCGTCATAGAATTCACATTTAAAAACAAATCAAATGAGAGAAGCGAAGAGATGATTAAATTTAAGTACAAACCTTTCAGTAACAATTAAGTAAAGCAATTTACAAATTGTTTTATCTTCTTGTTATTATGTTATTCAACTTCAAGAGACCTTTAGAAGTTTTCATTTCCAAAAAAGTCAAATTTTCAAAAAAAAGATCGATTACTAGTTTCCAGTTATCGTTGCTAAAGTAAAAGAGTCATCATTTACATTTCCCAATAATAGTATGCATTACATGTCCTAATCAACATCAAGGTTAGCTTTAACAAATGCGTATACCATCACAAACAAGAAAACCATTCATTCATATCCACCCACACACACATGCATTCTTACAGAACAACAAAAACTACTTATCAGAGACCTAATCAAAATCAAATTACAATACATTAACGATTCTCTATTTCAATATTGTTCAAAAATTATTTCCGACAATTTTTTAATGAAATATTTAACAACGTTATCACATTATTCAACTCTTCCTGTCATTCTTTTACTCTAGCATTTTCTCCATTGGAATAAATTTTTAATTTGTCGAATATTTAAACCAAATTTGTCAGAATCACAACAGAATATTATTGATTTTCAATTTTCCCGCAAAAAATTAATGATCACCGGTAGAACTCACGAATAATCAGACAACCAATAAATCCAAAGTCTAATGAATTCTATGTAAAAATTTTAATAAAATATTTAAGAAATTACTGTGAGCACTACCTATATACATACATACTTATTACACTTAATTAAGCAACCATTAAAGCTAAAAATTCCAAAGGGAAAATGTGAATGAGATAATAAGAAACGTAAAGCAAAACCAAATAGGGAAGTCTGTATAATTTTAAAAACTGTGTTTATTCCTATCAAACTATTCTACGTTTGGAGCCATTATCATAATCACTGATATGAAGTCTTAATACAAGTTTATTGCTATGATAATTATCTGAAATCAATTATTATTCTTCGAATTATTACGTTAATATTAATACGTTACGCTACGACGGTGGTTTAACAACAGATTACATGATTTTTAAAGTTTGAATGATTTTTTTTGTTGGAGAGAAAAAGCTGAGAATTATTAAGAGTATTCTATTTAAAAACTAGTTAATTATATTAAAAATCGTTTTGAAAAAAGAAAACTATCTCACTCTTCGTCGTCATTTACGTCATAAAATAATTGCAAAGGTTAAATAAATTACTGCTGACTTGAAACTTTTTTGTCGATGTCGTAAACTTTAATAATAATGTATAAGTAATTATTACTCTAAATAGTCTAATTACAATGTAATATCATAAATAAATATTCCTATAATTATGTGTATACATTACATCTACATGTGTAAATTTAATTGTACATTTAAAAGAAAGCGGGAAAAATGGAGAGCGTTTGATTTAGGAGCGAAATTTTGAAAAAGGAAAATATTGAACTTCGCAGCAAACGGTTTGTAAACTGAGATGATAAAATATGCAACACAAACATGATCAATTAACAAAACGTTTTGATTGGTTTACATATAAGATGGTGGTAAAGATCTAAGTTTTTTTGAAAAAAAAATAAACATAAAAATGCAGAGCGTAATTATTAATCCATTCTCCAAAAAAATATTAATTAGTTTTTAAAACAAAATTTTATTCCAAATTGTATGTTGTTAAATTTTATCCGAGGAAGAAAATGTTATATTTAAATATTTACTAATTATCATCATTGTATACAAACAAAAAATGTAATTGTTACAATTCATCTTTATTTTTTAGCCTTTGTTGTTTAACGTTCTCTTTAGTGAACCTGTGTTATTGTCATAATAAAACTACTTTTTTAAGGAAGTCAATTAAGTTTTGATTAAAGTTGCAAGTTTTTATTACTTAAAGTTTCTCGCAATTAAATGCAATTAGTAAGTGCTGATTTTGTTAACAACGTTTCGTGTACTGAGCAATTTTTTAAATCGTTTTCCTAGTTTACTATTTGTAATTTCTGTTTGAAGGTATAATTTTTTTTAAATAACATTTTTGTTGACTGTATTATTTCATGTTAGTCATTTCAATGTTCTAGATTAACTTTTCCAGCACTTTAATTTTTATTCGAGGGTTTCTTTTAATGATAAACTATTAGTTTTAGTTTCCTGCTATTTGTTAGTCGCATTTTAAAGTTTTAAAAAAATGAAGAAAAGCCGTCATCATCGTATTATCATTTATTATTACAATTTATTGTCGTTTTATTATATTAGCGCATGCATATATTGTTCTAAATATTATGATTATGATTATAATACTATTCACCTTGCAATTATTGTATAATTATTATTATTAATGAGGATGATTTATAATTTTGAATAATAAACAAAAATACTTGTCGCTTTGCGTGGAACAAAAAATTGAAGAAAACGAAAATAATTTTGATAAAAGTTGGGGCCGTTTATTTTGTCGATTTATACATTTGTCGTGAAGACTACTTCGTCATGTTGCACCCTTGTTTTCTTTATGGTCGAATTTGAAGAATTTTCCTTTTTATCCTTTTCATCAACACCGTCTCCCTTTGCATCATTTTCTTTGCCATCGCTTTCCTTTCCACCAGTTTCCTTTGTATCACTAGCCAAAGCTTGTAAAGCTTTCATACAATCAATCCTTCCATTTCCAAACATATTGTTATGGAATTTTTCAAACGTACTTCCTCCACAACTTTGATGGGGATCAGCAAGTCCAGAGGTCACGCATGAATTAATTATAGCAGTTTTAGCCTGGGCAGGAGTCATTTTGTTTTTTGCCGTCATTAAAGCCAACAAACCTGACACAGAATGCATTTTTTTGTCTAAACAAAAATGATAACGTAACGCAGCAGTAAATCGAAGCCATGCTAAATCAGCAGCACTAGAGCTGCGACCAATCAGAATAGCTTGCACTCATATGAACGTTAACAATAACGAGCGCTGACTTCTCAAATTTATTGCGAAGATGAATTCATTTCATCGTAGTTATAATTTTAGTTTGTTTGTCAGCCCGTTCGTATGTCGTTTACTTCGTTACGTCATCATTCTTGTTCAGGGTTTAAAAAAATGTATTCTGTGCAAACCTGATACATGAGGCGCCGCCATACTTGTTCCGGAAATAGATTTGTACGCCGTATTTGACGTACTCCACGACGACGTGATTTTCTGACCTGGAGCTGATACTGTAGGGCATTGTACCCCACCTGCACATTTACCTCTACTGCTAAAATCAGCAAGGGCATCATCACTATTTGTAGCGGCTACACTGATAACGTTCGCATTGTCCCCTGGGCTACCAACGGTGTTACAAGCCGGTCCTGAATTACCCGCGGAAAATACAGCCAGAATACCAGCAGTGGTCCAACTATTAATGACGTGGTCGAACCAAGTCGACTCTGATGGGCCACCCCAAGAGTTAGATACCTAGAGAAAAATATGGAATTATTAATTTAGATATAATATGTGCTTTCAGCTATGATTTTTACAAAAAAATTCAACATTTCACTGGGAAACTGTATATATGTACATATAAAATCAACCAATCGTCGGCAGTGACCACCTCAGATCCACCCGAAACTTTTTATGCGGACAAAGGTGGTCTGGAGGTCAAACTTTGATAAGGAAGCCATGGGGTAAAATGAGCCGTTTTCCCACATTGACTTCCTTATTAAAGTTTGACCTCCAGGCCAACTTTGTCAAAATAATAAGTTTAGTGTAGATCTAAGGTGGTCACTGCCAGCAAGTAGTTGATCGTATAGACAGTTCCCCAGTGGAAAAAAAACGATGTACTATGTGTGGTCTCTGCTCATGCATGAATTCGCCGCAGCTGGTCAAATCACTTTGCGCACAGGCACCATCACCGCTACAAGCTTTACAGCAAACGAAGGTAATTCCGGGGGCCACTCCTGTTCCTGTGTTTCCCCCAATTGTGCCAGCGCAATGGGTCCCATGACCGTTATCATCATATGGCTCAGTTTTCCCATTTACCGCGTCCTTAAATGTACTAACCTGACCAGTTCGAAATGCTTCATGATTAGAATTTATTCCAGTATCTACGTCAACGAAGATAGCTACTTGTAAAATTTGAAACTTTTTACTTTAATTCTATAATTTTGAAATTAGTCACTGATGGATACCTATAATGCCCATTTTAACTCCCTCTCCTTTTGTTCCAAAAGATTTTTGTGCTTCCTCTGCATTAATTTTCTGAATATTCCATTCAGTACCAGCAGCTTTCACTGAATTATTTCCATCTTTTACGTCTACTATTCTACTTTGATCAATGACAGGTCCTTCTTCCAAGGGCTCGTGAATGCTAAACATTTGCTCTTTTTGAATGCTCTCAACATTTTTGAATTTCGCCAATTGTTTCACCAGTGCTTTGTTAGCTCTTTTCACAAAAATCTCATTAGTCATCCAGCAGCTACTGTGCTGCATGTTTGAGTCTAGAACTGACGGTTTGTCCAAAAAATCTAAAACTTCCGCTTGGTTTAAATCTCTCATTTCCTTTAATTCTTTGATGTATGCCTTATGCATTTCGTTGACATCAACTTGAGATGCTCTTGCCGTTAAACTTAACCTTTCCAGGACTTCCGCTGGTTTTCCTGTAAACTTCAATACAACGTTTGTACGCAAGTCGTCGGCTGAATGGAATTCTTTTAGAAGGCCGGGATCAATTTTGGCTCTACTTTTTGCGTCGCATAATGCATAAGGTACAAACAAGAAAATCACAGCAAATGCACCGACTTTTAATATAACCAGAATTGAAGTCATTTTGAGTTACAATTTTCTTCAAGCACCAGTTTTTTTATGCGTCAACCCACCCAACGAATAAATAATTGACTAAGGTAGCATAAATAATATTTAAATTCAAGTCTTTTTATTTATTTTTATTCAAATTGAGCGTAGCATCATAAAAAATGATTGAACTACTTATTTAAAATGATTATTTGCTTGGAATGATTTTGTACAATTAAAATGTTTTGTTGCTGCTACTATTTTAAAATGAAATGTTTATAAACTATGCAACATTTGATTACGTTAAAATACTTTTCTTGAACATGTGATTGTAGGTTCCCAGAGGATAAAATGCACTTTATTTTTCGAATGTTAAAATTATTGAGGTTATCAGGTTGGTTTGATCCGCTCGTGTGGAAATTATTGCTTTGTTTATTGTACGACTTTTCAGCTAAGGTAATGGTTTTCGTTGTCTGATATTCTCCATATTCTTCTTGAACTCAACGTACCGAAGACCTACATACCTAAAATACAAATTGAATAAGGAAATATTAATTTAATCAATACAAATAGTTAAAATTCATCATTATTTTTATCATTCTGTTTACCCTGCAAAATCAAAGTCAATCGTGGAGTTGTGTGCCTGCACAACCGCCCACAATGTCCAAAACAAGTGGCTCGCCGGCATAGAAAAATCTACCCATCTTTCAAATGTCTCCTGGGTAAATCCCTGGGTTCCAAAATGCTTCAAATACTCGCTCACCCAAGTCTTTCGAAAATTACGATCTGGGCACAACGCAAAATCTGGATTATCAATGCCCGCAAATTCGTTGAAATGATTGGCCACATCAAAAGTCACAAAATTTGGCATGGCGTACTCAAAATCAATAAAGCTAACTTTCTGCTCATCCTTATTGTAAATGACATTTCCCAAAAGTAAATCATTGTGGCAAAATGCAATTGGAATTCCCTCCTTCTCCAGTAAAACTTCAAGCTCATTGATATCACTTTTGGCAACATCCAAAGTATACCCAAATTCTTCCTGGAGACGGGTTGCCAATTTCGTGTTTGTTTTGAGGATTTCTTCATTAAGCTCATAAAATCTGCGCATTTTCTTCCAAACCAGGGAGCGCAAGGTACTCTCCCCGGGTAAGGGGGACAATGGAATTGTTTTGTGAACTCGAGCCATTTCCGCTGCAACAATGGGATAGACATCAGGAGAACGGCAGGTTTCCATGGTGAGGGTCACACCATGGATAAATTCATACGAGATACCATTTTCGAACAAAGCATACAGTTGAGGTCCACACTTTTTATCGTGAAGCAGCTAAAAAAATGTATTTGTTTTGAATTCCTCTTCAATTAAATCATCAAAAATAAAATCTTTACTGCTGACTATAGCAAATAAATATGCACATACAGTCATTGTGTCGATTTCTGCTTGTCTGTCAATCATCAGCTCAGTATTTGCCCCGTAAACTTTTATCATGACCACGTCCTTCGGCTCCGTCACAAGGTTGAAGCCAATAAGTTTGTTTGTAATACCATCCGTAAACATCTAAAGAGGAAAGAGAATATTTATATTATATTTTTGCACGAGATTTTTTAATTGCTCCTCATTTTTAAAACATAAATTAAATCAATCCCAAATATATTATTTGTTTACTTTTGATTTAATCTGCACTCCATTTTTAGCCTTTTCTTCAATCCATTTTGGTCTTATAATCCGTATTATTTCAATCGAGTCCTCCACTAAATTTTCCTCCCGGACCGTTTTCGCGATTCGGGGGATTTTTCCAGTATTCGTGTTCGACATTTTAACACGGCTTTCCTATTGGTTTAAAAATTAATACAAAATCGTTTAAAATACTCTTTCTCTCTTTTTTCCATCTGGAACCAGCCAGGTTGGTTTTTAAAAAATCCAACTTTGATATCAGCTTATTTAACAATCTTTAAAATATATTGACAATTTTGTCAATTCTGACAAAACTATTCAATATTCAATACATTATTTTTGGTATTCAACTCTTCAAATTAGTTCTGATTGTGCTTATGTTTGTCAAGATTATTTATATTTTATCGCAGCCAACATAGTAAAAATACGCTGAGTTGACTACTATCAACAGGAATGAGTCGCTATTCATGATGATGAATAAACGAATGGAAAAGTTATATGAATCCATGTACAAAATAGGTATGCATGGAATGACCTATATTAATATAGCGTTTCTACTTTCTAACGTGTATATTCCAAATAATGTCTATAGTCTCGTTAGCAATATAAGTACATCTCATCATCATCACCACTACTTCATTAAACTCGAAAGTTGGTCATTGAAAATATCAACAATGATGATGATGCTTCATGGTACTCATGTGCAGCACTTAAAACTAATCCTAATTTTAAGACTGTCCATTAGCCAGACACACGCATGCACATATAAACAATTTACAAGTAACCTTGCCGCAGTAAGGCAAAATGCAGTCATATATTTACAATCACATATTTTAATGGAAAATATATTTCCAATCCAATGCCTGCAACTATTTCCTTCCATCAGTGCAATACATATGTACATACTCAATATTTTTCACAAGTAGTTGATAGACAACTGTTAAGTGTTTTGGAGCAAACCAATTTTTTATTTCGTTTTCTGCTTTGAAGGTTAAATAGCAAATTGTCGTAAAAGTTTTGACTGCACAAAAAAGTATGCACACAAATCTGTCACAGTACTAATTTTTATATAGCCCATTAAACATGCATTGCAGATAACTTTACTCACTCTTTCTATTAGTGACATCAGCGTGTGAACTATCTAACTATATTTTGTCCATTCCACTGCTAGTTCTGTCCATGGATGTGCATTTAGTATAGTTGCAGCTGTCAACTGACTAATCCCCACAGACATTTTCTCAGCAACCACGACCACCATACACTGACCACTCGGAAATCCTTTTCCATTATTTCCAGACAGCATGGAACATAACAATCTAACTTGTATTATTTGCAATAAAAAGTTAGTCTATATCTTAAGTTAATTCAAAAAGACGAATAATTTGTTGGTAAATATTATCTGGTATGTTGATGTGTGTATACACTTATTTTAGCCGGAGAATACTGTCATAATAATGATGTTTTTGAGGATGGGGTTTTAGATGGAAAGATCATGTGCACACATGAAAAATGTGTAGGTATTACCACAATAGCCAGGCAGGGCAATGCTAACAAATGAAATCATGCTCTTGTTATACAAAACCTTGCATAAAACATGGAAAAATATTATGGATGCATTATATGCCTTGTATATCTCCAGTAATATGGGCTGCCAGATTAACTTTGCACGAAAAGACTGCATTTTTTTTTGGGGAAAGTTAACCGTAGTTTACGAAATATAATTTTAGTCTAATGGAATACCTGTGGAAATGAAACTTTTTAAAAGTAAAATATTTGATTTGAATGATTTGAAATTTACCTTAGTTTGCTCCCAAGCAGGTAACACAGGTAAATCACAACAGCAACTCATTTGGTATCAAGTACACTCTGTAAGAAGACCAATTCAAGAATGAAAGATGACGTGAGAGGATGAGGATTATGGGTAATTGTTGAAAATGCAAAGAATGATGCTTACTTTACAAGTGCTACTACTAGTATTGTTATTATCCTGTTTCGTGTTTTGAAGGCAAAGCCAACAATGCAGTTGTTCTTTAAATGAGTAGAATTCGCACAAGGTTTATTTCTCGTACTCGCAAATTTTTATTGTTGTGCTTCACCGCTAACAGAACCAGCTATGATGACGACTGATGAAATTACTGCTGCAGTAAAACAAGCAAAATGGCTGCTAAAACGAAAACCCTTTTAAAATGCTTCCTGGTAAGCGGTTCATAAATGAAAATGAATGGGCTGAACCAGGTGGTTGATATTAACACTGCTTTTATTATTATTGTTTTCTATTGAGTTCTTCTAACAATTATCAGGTTATATGGCGATTCTAAAAACCTGCCTTTTGTTTTTAATGATGAATTACATGGCTTATAATGAGAAATGGTATAGTAAGAATAAAATTGGATAGCGTGTTAAAAGGGAAAAATATAGCTTTTTGGTTTGTTTGATGGGTTTTGCTCATGTCATGTTTTTTTGCATGCAAGTTTATACATTATTCCGTACACTAGTTCTGCATGGACATTTTCGTTTTGATGACATGACATGGTTTCCAGTTTCACAGGCATTCAATAATAGTTTGTAGTTTACCTGCCACAAACAGTGAAGACGTTTAGTTAGGTAAATAAATGATGATCGCGTGCAGATGAATGAATCGGCATTTTATAATTGTCTCTTTAGAAGAATACCACGTTTTAACTCATAAAAATGGCTATACATGCAATCTATACTAGTACTAGTATCTGCACTTATTCTTTTAATTTTTACAGCAATGCAATATGTGTTTGGTGTTCAGGAAAATTCCAGAGTTGATGAATAGTTCATCTTTTACTTCGATTTAGGGAGTATGAATCTAAGTCTACGGATGTGAGAAAATACCTAATTAACTTATGTTTGATGACTTATGAGTGTTGTATTAATTAATTTGTTTGTCAAACTAAAATTAACCACTAAAAATATTTAGTGGGTGAAAAAGGTAGATGGATATTTAAATCCTTTCTAGAACATCAAAATGTTTGGGATTTTAATTCTGATTTGCTGCACAAATGGATTATTAGATACATTATCATTTTTACAAAATGGCAATCGAATCATTTTTGATGGAAAACGTTTCTTGACACTACGAACACCAAAAGACACGTAGTCATCACCATCTTAAGATGAAAACACAACCTTGACCAAATTATCCTTTTTAAATGCACGAGCCACGCTTTAGTTTCATTTTAATTTAATTGCATGACAATGCTGACTAATGGAATCTGATACATTTTAATTTCATGATGTAATCAACATAGTAGACAAGAAAATATGTCGGATCTGGTTTGAATGAATGATGAATGAAATGACTAACGTTTAAAATTCCTTTATGATGTGATGAAAATGAGACCCAACATTTTAATGATCACTTTATTATTGACATCTCCTTTTAAAGTTCATCTTTTCTCTTGAGTTGACACTAAATTAAGAAAAAAAAGATGAGATTAATTTCTGTAACAAGTTTACCAATCTTTGTCGTAGTGATTTCCTTGATTTTCTTTCCGAAATGCAATGGCAAGTCGAGACCAAGTATTTATCAATACCGTCGTTTTACTGCTTCCAGCTACCCAGCAGCCTGGAGAAGTTATGGTAGCAGCACAGGAGGAGTTTTGGGGGGTATAGGTGGCGAGCACGGTGACTTGGGATTATCTTACAGATCATCAAGAAAGGTTGATGGAGTTCTTGATTTACTACCAAGACAACCGCAACAACTGACATCGTATAAGATGGGATCGGATGGACTTCGCACTCCCCGAGAAATAAACTACTGGACAAGCTACTCCAGTAAACCAAGTTACTACAGTTCGTGTGAATATTCATGTGATGATGGTACTTGCTTGAAAAAAGAATACAAGTGTGATGGCTACGCTCAATGTTGGGATGGCAGTGATGAAAAAGATTGTAGCTGTAGTCAAATCATTGCCGAAGACAAAATCTGTGATGGATATAAAGATTGTCCGGATGGACAAGATGAAAAGGATTGTGTGTATGGCTGTCAAGCAAGCGAGTTCACCTGTGACACATATAATTCCGGTTCCAGAGTCAAGTGCATATCAATGTCAAAACGGTGTGATGGATATAGTGACTGCCCCTTGGGGAACGATGAGCATAACTGTTTTAGGCTTGTGGATCTGTATGATGATGAGCAACGCGGGGTGATGAGCAAAGGAATTTTGCAAAAGAGGCTAGGTGACAATGAGTGGCACACGGTTTGTAAAACATCGACTGCTGCCAGTTATATTACGCAGTTTGCTGAGAAAGCTTGTGAGCAGATAATTGGAAAAGTGGACGGAACCATTAAGGTGACCACGGAAAGTTTGAGTCAACAAAAACAGCAAATGACCAAACAGCAAATACAGCAGTTGAAGTATTTACGGTTGGCAGAGATTGAGGCAAAATTTGCGGTTTTGGGGCAATGTGCAAGTGACTTGGTTTATTTAGTGGAGTGTCCAAAGCCACAATGCGGAGGTCATGGGAACTATTATAATTATGAGAAGGAGGACAGAAGAAGAAGACGAAGGGATGTGGGTCTTGAGGAGTTCTTAGATGAAATTGAAGAAGAGAATGAGTTTGGAGGGGAGGAAATCGATGAGGAGGATGATCAGACAGAACTGATTGTTGGGGGCTACAACACTGAGGAAATGAAGTGGCCATTTTTGGTGGGAATTTTCAGGGATGGGGAGTTTTACTGTGGGGGTTCCATAATTAATGAGTACTGGGTTATGACTGCAGCTCATTGTTGTCACGGGTAAGAAAATATATAAATGCTGTGTCATAAAGTGGTTGGTCGAGATGTGATATTTATTCAATGATTTGTATTTTTACAGTTACGAAAATCACGTATTCGAAGTGCAAGCTGGAATGACTCGTCGTTTATCTTGGTCCCCATATGAGCAGTCCCGAATGGTTACCGAAATTCATGTGCATGAGGATTATAACAGCAGAATATTCGCTAATGACATTGCGCTGTACAAACTAGATAAGCCATTGCACCTGAGCAAGTATGTGACACCAGCATGTTTGCCAAGCGGCTTGGCCGATGATCCGGTAGGAGGAATGGAATGTAAAGTGGCAGGATGGGGTGACCTAATGGAAAGTGGCAGTGGACCGGATCACATGCAGGAAGTGGGACTTCCCATTCTAAGCAAGTGTCAGGAAACTTTTACCAGGGATACCTATCAGATTTGCGCAGGATACACGGAAGGCGGAAAGGACGCTTGTCAGGTAATCATCTAAGACTTTTAGATAGTTTGGAGAAGTAGTCGATTATTTTATCGTTATTTATTAATGAGTACAAAATTCAAAGCAATTTAACATTCAATTTCAGGGGGATTCTGGTGGTCCCTTACTGTGCTGGTATGCATTAATCATTATTGTTGTAATATTCGTAAATTGTAAATGTTTCAAAATTAATTCTTGAACGTTTTCGTAGGAATTCGATTGGAAAACCAATCGTCAATGGTGTCGTGAGCTTTGGCAGAGGGTGCGCCCGTGCCAACGAAGCCGGTGCTTACACTCGTGTTTCTGCTTATCTTGACTGGATTAATAAAATAATTTCAGAGGAAAGCAATAGCTACAGCTTGTATTCCAAGCTTCCAAAGCAATGTGCAGAGAAATGCTACAAGCCAGGAGGAGAATGCATTTTTCCGGGGGACAAATGTCAAGGTACAGTGGACTGCCTCGGAGCAGAGGATGAACTGGGTTGCACCCATCTCGTCACTCGGGCGCATGAGAACTCACCGCCTTATAATGCGCCATACTACGCAAAACCACCAACTTCCTACCACACCTCTCCTCAATTTGGAATGCAGAGAAGTGGTTCAAGTTACCCCCCACCTCCACCTACCATCTCTTATTACCCATATGCTCCAAGAGTCTTACCGCTACTACCACCACCTCCACCTCCTCAGACAAACCTCCCGCCATTTGTGTATCCAATTGCCATGCAACGTGCAGTATCCAGGGAGACACGTAAAGTGGACTGCGCCCCTTCAGAATTCAAATGTTCAGGCAAATCGGTGGAGCAAAGTTCAACGGTGCAATGCATTCAGGAAACACAAAGATGCGACAGAATATTTGATTGTACGGACAAATCAGATGAACTTGAGTGCACAACATTAACATCGAATTTCCGAGGACAAATGAGTCATTCTTCACTTACTGAAACGTAAATAGTTGATAAAATTTAAATAATTAACTGATAATAAAAAATGTAGAATAATTTTAGGTACTTGAAGCGGCACGAAAAATGACATGTATTTTTTTGTATTTAATAGAAATGAAGTGAAAGGTTATGTACTAACTCGGTATCAAGGAACTCAATGGCTTCCACTCGTTTCTAACTCTTGGACTTTGGCCATGGGTCAAGAAATGTGCAGCATATTAACAAACTCCGGGTCAAAGCTTATGAGCTTAGAGACAATCAAAATTCAAGAGTTATCCGATGTTTTGAATAAACAAACTGGTTTAAACTTGATGAGTGGACATGCTGTGAAATTGGACTTGGCACAAAATGCAAATAGCCAAGGGATTTTGACAACTGATTCTGAGAATATTCTGGGACATGCAAATCAATTGTCAAAAATTAATTTGGAGAAGGATGTTGGTGTGCATTTGAATAAAAATGATAAAAGTAATGAAGTGGGTGATTTGATGGTGGCGTTTGTAAAATGTCAAAAATAAAATGTTTTTAATTTCACATTATTTTTCTTGAAACAATTAATAAAAGTTTAATGACTATTTTTTTTACTTTGATTGGAAAACTCAATTTTATTTATCGACAGTCGACTTCCGGTTCTTTGTTGTCTACTTGGTATAAAAGCACTCATAAAATTTTAGCACTGTATTATTTGGTTTTTGACCACTGACTCAAAAACATTTCTCAACTAGTCGTCTTCCACCAGATAACTATTTAGAAGTTGTTACTTTGTGTCAAATTGAAGATTTTCACTACTTTCTCAAAAGATTTTCTTGAGGAGTACTAAAATGGATCGATTTTTCCGTACCAGGGCTGATCGTCAGAAAGATAGTCCTTTCAAAAATGAAGCATTCACCAGCTTTGGGAGCTCATCCACCAAGGCTATTCTGAATTCAAGACTTGCACCTTCTTATGGCAGAGTCCGGGTTCCGTTGATATCTCCTGAGATTATCAAAGCTAAATTGGATAAAAGTAGCTTTGAGCAAGAGGACGAGGACAATGAGAAGAAAGATGAAAAGAAGGGCATGAAGGATGCAAAGGAGAGCGCAGCCGCGGAACCTCTTCGCGTTGCTCAGCCAGATGAGGATGACGAAGACTCAGATACCTCATTCACCTCAACTTCCAGTGGAAGTGATACCACTTCATCATCATCGTCGGAGGTTGAAGATTGTGAAGAAGGAGAAGAATGTCCTGCAAATTTATCTGATGAGCAAGATGAAGCACTAATTTCCCAGAGCAGCGGCTATCTCGTCAAACAAATTAAGGCGGAGATAGCGAAAGGGAAATCGGTAAAGAAGTTGGAGGTAAAGAATGAACCACTGTTTAACAAGCCGCTAGAGCTGTGTGAGGCGAGCTTGCAGTACTTGGATGAAAAATGCAGCTTTAAACCTGGAAAAGGGGAAGCGAAAAAGATTATAAAGCAGTCACAGGAGGAATATCAAAGGAACCGGGCGGCATTCCGGGATATCCGACGAAAGGACTGGGAGAAACGGCACCAGAGGCGAGAGCAGAGGAAAGAGACTTTCAAGCAGGAGAGGGAACTGGAGGCCAAAGAGGAGAAACAGTCTATTGAAGACGGTGAGGTGAAGCAGTCTACTGAAGGCGTTGAGCAGAAACTGCCTAATAAAGATGATGAAGAAACTGAAACTAGTGAAAGCGATACGGAGACTGAAACTAGTGACGAGGATGAGGAGGTGGCTTCTTTAGTCCAAAGTGTTCCTCTTGAGTAAGTAATACATATAATATTGACGTATCTTTTGAAACTTGTTTGTGGAAATTTAATGTTTGCAATTATTTTATTGTTTTATTTTAGCTAAGCTGTATACACTACCCTGAAAATTTAATCGGGGATGCCTTCCATGATCATGTCTAGTTGAAAGGGTTTCATTTAGATCAACAAGTATGTTCCTTATTTTATTTTACAGATCATTATATCCAGAAATTTATAACTATAAACATTCAATATTTATTACTTTGTAATTTAATTATGGGTTGATTTTTTGTACTTTTTCAGGTAAACTAGAACAAGTACATCCTAACTCACCTCACAATTGTTTGGATAAGCGATCAAAAGTTGTAGCAGTTTAAGAAGTATGCTTTTCATCAAGAGTTGTAAGTATGCATTTTTTCATAAATTATGAACTTGAATACATATTTTTTGCATTATTATCCTATTAATACATGTAATTCATCTGGTATCTTTTCAGGAAACTTGAAGAAAGTATCCAACCTATCGACTGGATATATTCATGTACATCCGCTTTGTGAACTGGCCTCTCCGACTTCCAATAGTTTTTTTTGGAATCTTCTATCGTTTTGCTGTTTCTCAACAAACTCCTCTACTGACAAAAATTTGAAATTTTGCTTTCGAAAAATAAATTCAAATCCTTTCTCCGTTTCCGTTAAAGATTATTTGTATCAAGTGCCTTTTTGTTTTATTTTCATATGATTAATTTCATTTTTTGTTCATTTTTTTGCAAAATCGCAAACTGCTCATTTCATTTACTTTTTCTAGTTTCTTTAAAAACACACCATAACCAACCAAAATTGCATAGTTAAAGCATTAACATGGACCAATTCATGTGTCACAGCCACAAAAAAATCAAGCCACCTCATCAGTGCATAAACCGTAGTGTCTGTTACATCAAGACTCGATTTAATCTCCTTAATAAACTTGCCTAATTGTCGCTAATCTACTTTCCACAAAAAAATATCGTGCATTGTATGCCACTCATTCTATCTCAAAAATTCTCACTCTGCTGCATATTAAGTAGGTATACAAAGTATATTTCCCTATACAAATAGTCAACTAGACTGTCCATTTTACCCTCTCCTTCTTCTTCATGTCAGGCACGCTTTTTTTTCTCCTCGTCGTGTCTACTTAGTTTACTTTTTTTATTTATATGACATGATTACACTGGCGATATACTTTTGGGCTCTCCTCATCTCCCCATTCTCTTCAAATCCCATATATTTTAATTTCAAATGATTCACTGTTGCTGCTGGTATTATGGTGATTGCAATAGCAATACTAGTGTAAAGTGAGCTAATTAGTACACGAGAGAAATCTAATAAACTTGACTTCTAACAAGAATCACAGCAGACACACGAGAGAGATCTCTTTAATAACCCAGTACATAAAATACCGAAAAAATAAGCATGTCTGTTAGGTTTTTACAACTGAATTGGATTGGAACACATGGCTACTCTCATTTACTCACTAGCCATGCCAGAGCAGAAGTGCCTAGTCGTGTATCTCTTGATGATGATGATGACGACGACGACGATGATGAACTCATCTCATTTGATTCCATCATTTTTCTACAATGTAAAAAGAGAGGAGCTCTGATTGCTTTTTTTACTCTAGCATTTGGCTCCTCACAATCCACTTGTTGTAATTATTGTACTTTCAAAACTCAGGTTTTTTCTTCAAAATCTAAATTTCTCCCTCTTTTTTTCTCTCAGAATCTGAATACAATAAAGTGCAGCATCTCGACTTTTTTGCGATTTTGCATATTACATGTTTATTGCAAACAAGCTAGCATAGCATAACATTAAAATCCTGCTTGTTTGCGCAGAAACCAGAGAAAAAAACAGAAGATATTTGAAAGTTTTTTTTTCGAAAAGAAGGATACGTCGTGTGGATCATCCTCCTGAACACCATCACCTCTCATCTTGGTCATCATGATGATCCTCTCTTGTTCCTGTTTTCAGTCAACTCTTTTCCACTCTCTCTCGCGTGTAGTAGCACTCAAGTCAAGTACACACATGTGCATAATATGTACATGTGTAGTTTAAAACAGTGTTACAAGAAGATGAGCTTTTTTCTCTCTCGTAGTTTGCACGGCATCATCATGGCACGGCACACCACAAAACTCATCTCCTAATTTTTGCTGTTCTTCTGACTGGTGCGGTGGTGCTACTATTTACTTCTCCTGCCTGACTGACTATTTATCTGATAGTGAGAAAATGCAAGAGAAGCAGTCATTGACGGACGAGCAAAACGAAAAGAAGTAAAAAGAGTTAAGTTGACTTTTTAGAGAGAGAGAGAGCGTTTCACAGTAACACAATCAGTTAGACAGTCAGTCAGTCATTCACAGTCGCAGTGTCTGTTTGTGTGTGTGCGAGAGAGAGAGAGGGAGACAAAGATGACTGAGCTGTTCTGCTGCTGAGGTGGTGTGTGTGCTCTATTTTTTCTCTAATAAAAACATACATGCCTAATCAATAAATTTTAAATCATCTATAAAATTCTTTCTAAATCAAAATATTTTTACTAATAAAATTGTCATCGTAAAAAAATCATAGAAAAAAATAACAAACATTTTAAATTGGAATAATAAAAATCTACAAAGTCAAAATAACATTCTACGATCGAACCAATAAAATATTTTTTATGTGACAGTGTTTTCCTGTTTTAATCAAAAATCAGTCAAGACATTCGACAGATTCCAAGAATAAAAAATAAGCATACACAATTTTTTTTATATTGGTTTCATTCTACAAAAATAAGTTATTTTATCATCATACTTCATCATATCATATACTCTAGTTGTGACGCGACAGGCTAATTACTCTACTTTATTACTATTTGCCCCTATTATTAATCTTGTCTGCTTTTGTTCTTGAGATTGCTGCTGATTACATGTGTTTTTCGTTTGGATGAACAAAGAAAAATAATTAAGAGAGCTGTCTTCTTTGAGCCACGACTTTATCGACATTTTAATATTTACGCTGAAAGCATGACAAAAAAATGGTATGAATGAAAGGACTTCAAAGAAAAGTGTTCATTTTACACAACACACGGCTTTTCTCTTTGTTCGGTGGTTCAATGGCAGAGTATAAAAAAGCCGGCTTGCTGAATTGTGAGTGTTGATTGTATAATATGTTATGTACATACGTATTGGACTGGATGAATTTTAATAAAAGGATTTGATTCTGGTAAAATAGTTTGTTTGAAAGTGAGAAAGTGACTACTTGTTTTTTTAGAGAAACGAATAAACGACATTTGTTTTTTGGAATAGAATATTTTAACATAATGACTTATGTTCCATCTATTTACTCACTTTTGGGGATGGAACAGAGTTAATAATCCGTGTTTCCTGCTCTGACGACTTGGATGAATGAGTAAAAGTGTGCTGGTTGAGAAAAATAAACTGTCAGTAAAGTCATCATGTCAGACGTTGAGAAAAGTGAGCCACCCCGTCCTACGTCCTCCGTTTCCAGTCATTTATCCCTCTCCGACCACGGTGGAGGGGATGATGGGGGAGGGGATGCAGATGAAGACAACTCCAGTTTACATTTTCTGAGTAATAATCCCCCGTCGAGCACGTGTAGCA
>JAQFXM010002553.1:0-24234 GCA_034693345.1 Entomobrya multifasciata
TATGTCCGATTGTACAAAGTAAATAGGATGACTTTGCTTCCATTCACAAATAAAAATTCTGAAGTGAACAAACATATCATCGAAGATAACGACAATACGTTTTTTGCACATGTAGACGTGCGGCAAAAATTCGCAAAAAATATCTAAGTTCACATTCATACGTTGAAAAAGTGATTCAGCATAAACCACCAACAATGATAATGATGTAATTCTGCAGCCAACATTGAAATTTTCAGAAATTACAAGCAGTTCCAGTCTATTCTTTTTTAGCACTTACTATATCCTAATATAAAATTAAATTTCATAGTTGTAATTACCGTATTGGAGCTTATGACAGGATGATGACGATGATGCCATTGTTGAAAGATTGAATATTATTGACTATGTCATCGTTCTTGCAGACTACATTGAATATTATGTCTGATATTTAAAAGTTATGCAATCGAAATCCAAAGAACGTTTTTGATCCTCTATAAAAAAATTACACTTCACTCCACCCGGCACGGCACCCGGCTTGAGTTGAAACATACGTTTTCTAATGTAAATGTATTAGTTTTGCAAAAGAAACTGAAGTACTTGAGGAGAATTATGTAAATATACAAATACAAAATATATTTTCAGGTGATCAATTTAACTTTATCACAAACTAACTGGTACTAATGACTATGATAAGAGAAACATAGTTTATACTTTACTCCCAAAAAAAACTTGGTAAACTGAGGAATGACTTTTATTATAGAGTTTTAGTATATTTTATGACTATGACAGATATATACCAATGTAGGCTGGAGAAAACATATGAATGTTTGACGAATGGAATCCAACAGGTGACTCAGGTATTAATTTACATGCCTTGGGCTACAATGTGGCTTGAATATGAGTATGCTTATTCTGCAAAAAAATATATGGTAAAAAAGAGAGTGAAATTTCCACTAGAAAGGTAATGCTTTTTTAGTCAAGGACATGCATAACATGCACAATGTCAATAAGCTTTTTGAATGGTAAAATATGATGTCTTTCAAATAGCAAGATTTTTTATCACTTTTTTTTGTAAGTTTTAAAACTAAAAGAACACGTGCAAATTTTCAGATACATATTTCACAATAAGTAGAGAAACATTTTTCAGACACATTAGACAATGTTAATGAATGAAGACTGCTTGCTTGTAAAAGGAAATATGATAGTGACCACGCATATTCTCATAATGCCCCAAAAAGACACATTTACTGAAACTCAATAAATCAAGTCATTAAATGGGAAATAAGAGTTACGAGATATTGATACATGCTTAATCTCTAGTACATTTATAGTAACGAAATTGACCATGCAATGTATATTTCAATTTATTTATTACCTAAAAATTGCGATTCGCAATAGTTTACATTTAACTTGAATTTTAGCTGATTACTAAATTTACTCATGCCATGCTGGAGTCTTATTCACCTAGTGTGTAGAATAATTAGATGAAACTTAGCAGAGCCATGTAAAAGGGTACAAACTACACAAAATTCTAAAACAGCAAATACCGACCTACAGATAAGCCGATTAATTCTCAACGGTTTAAATAATATCTTAATGTAAGTAAAATATTTGACCATGACTAATAAAACGATTAATCAACTGTTATAATGTTTCCTCTTTAAAAGTTTTCTTTTCAATCAAAATCGCTAACTTTTTAGCTTTTCGTCTCTTTGTGCAATCGTCTTCATACGACGATATCACAATCACAATACCCACAACTATGAGAGCGGTAAGCCGTGCTCCACTACTGTTTATGATGTTTACATACATATCTCACAGTGAACATTAATACATGTGATTTGGATACCGAACCGATAGTCTGACGAAAATTTCATTGCTGATGGTGCTTTTGGTTTAGTTAACTGATTTGATTGATGAATAATTGTGTATGAAACTTTAAAATTTTGAAGTGATTCTAACTAATGTCATCATGGAAAGCAAGAGTAATGGTAACAGTACTGTAAAACCACCTTCAGTTAGTGCCAATGTTAAAAAGCAGAGGAAAAAAGAAGGAGTTACCTTTGCCCCTGGCACTGCGGAAGGGAGCACTAAATCACAAGCTAAAAGGACACCTTTAAATGTAAACAACATCAAGAAAGAAAGATTACTTCAGTTGAACCAGAAAAAGAAGGAGTGTGAACGCCAGGCCCACGACATTGTTTTACGGTTGATAGAAACGAATGTGGAGAAGGAATTTCTTTTAGATAATGTAAGTTTCAAATTTAAAGATGCTTATAATTATGTTCTTATTAGTTATTAAGTTATTAGTATGTGGAGTGCATTGGAGTAATGTATATGAACTTTTGGTAAATTTCAGGCCCTCAGAATATCAAAGCAACACATGGAAGACGCCATTGAAGAAAGGAAGATATCCAAATTATGTGGCTGGGTCTTGTGTGACAATCCGATTGATGTAACGGTCATTCCCAAACAAACGTATAGTATACGGGGTCATAGAGTATATGACATAACGGAAAGAAAAGTAAGTGGTTTTCGTAACGGAAAATTTGTATGTATTGTTTGCGCTGTCAGTTAATTGATTTGTAGATTTGTGGCTTAATCCAATGAATGTATTGATTTGCAGGCATTTTGTAACGGAAAATGTTACGCCAAGTCTACCCATTTTAAGGCTCAACTGTTGACATCCCCACTATGGCTTAGGGATTTGGAGGAAGACGTTAACTTTGAAATTTTGGAGGACGAAACAACCACTTTACACGGTGTAACGGTTTCCTTCTCAGCGGTGGATTTAAGCGATGATGATTCAGAGGATGAAAATAATGTGGATGGTACCGAAAAGATAACAAATACAAGTGCTAGTTAAAAAAAAGTTAACAGTTTATTTGATAAAACTACTATTTTTTGTACAATAATTGTATAAAACAAGAAGTTATGGAATAGAACAGTTGTAAATTAAATTTTTATATTCTATCACCGTAAATTCTTTGAATCAATGCTACTGTTTTTATTTCTACCTGTGCGAAATTTGTAGAATTTACAGTATTCGCTTGAACACAGGTTATTCCATTTTCATCATCTTTCCACTGTGTAATTTCAAAGTAAGTTTGAGGAATTAAGTTAAATTTAGTGTCTAATAAGCTTAATGCAGGTTCAGCTATTCCATCACCTTCATATTCAATTTTTAAGGGGCGCATTTTTATACTAATATTTTGAATTTGAGGATGATTATTTGAGAAAGTGTTAATATTTTCTGTACACGATTCAATGGTGTCATTAAGACAATGAACAACTGCACAAACTTGCCATTCAAACCAATCAGTTTTCGCAGCAACTGTACGTATTCCATCAAATGCAATTATTTTAAATTCACATATAGCCTTACTACTACCGCTGTCTTGAACCATTTTGTATTCCAAATCGCAACAAAGCTTATCTTCATAACATAATGAATCACTAGTTAAAAAAGGATCTATTGTTTTATATGAACAGTTAGACAGGTCTTCATGTAACCACATATGATTTACTTCGTTTCCGGTTTCATTTAATATTTTCACTGGTCTAACCTGTGGAAATGGTTTAACCTTTATGTTGTCATAATTTAGGTCTTCCCTTTCTGGAACATAACTAATTATCAATTTCGTCCCTGAATTACGATCATACACATACCCCAAAGCACCCACTGTCTCTCCCGAATAAATTCCCGATCCCATACTCCCTCCCTCCGGCTGATGATACCCTGCTGCTAGTAAATTAGCTTTATTACTCTGAGCCCACAAAGCTTGTGCTTGAATTGCCATTAAAAATGGTAACTCATCCACCCACGCAGTTGGAAATACAAAATTTCTAATTCCCTTCAAAACCAATTCAACCGCAGGATGTGCAAATGTTATATCAAAACAAGTGAATAAACCAAACTCCACTCCAAAGTCAGTTTTAAAAGTTACATATTCCAAAGGGGGTCGATCAAATTGTCGCTCAAAATACAAATGATACTTTCTATACCTAGCTATTACCGCACCATTCCTGTCAAATACGACGTTAGTATTATAATGATAACCGCCGTCTAATGGGCAATCAGGATCATTCTCAGAACATGGTTCCACCTCTCCCAAATTTACAACAATGTACATTCCATTATTCTTCGCAGCGCATGAAAGTTCATACAATACCTGAAAACAAATTGCTAATCTCATTATAGGATCCTAAGAATAATGAGATGATGTTTAAAAAATTGGGGCAAATTAAGACAGATGATTGAAAATGAAGTATTAAATGTATTTCTATTTTCTATCTTGGCGAGACATACCCGAGACGTAGAACCATTTAAATTATATTTAGTCTCATCATTACAAGGTATACTACCAGACGCTGGAACTTCTACCAAATATTCCCGAGCTTTTTCCCTTTGTTGTGGTAATGCAAGTGTGGTGATTCCATATTCAGGAAAAACTATTATGTCCACGTTCTACAATTTAGTATACATATTTATGACAAATATTTTTTTTGATTTTTTTGTGAATGCCACCTAGTTAATGGTCAACTTACATGCACACTTGCATCTTCAATTAGCTTAACATATTCTCTGACATTGCTCAGCACAGTTTTAGACGCTGATTGATTTCCTATTGGAATGGGCTTGTATTCAACAACGGCCGCGGTGTAACCAGTGGAATCCTGACCATGCCAGTGAAAAAATAGGTTTTAAAATCTAGTCTACCAGACGTTAATAATTTTTAACTAATTTTTTAAGATGTGATTTGAATTTACCTTGGAACAGTTTATATTATCGTTTACAGAACAGGTATGCTTTTGAATCGAGTTGATTTCAACTACACACAGTGTACACCACAAGCCAATAAAAATTAGGGATGAGACTAAAAACAAATTACTTTGTTGGCCCATATTTGTTTTCAGAAAACGATTGTTATTATAGACACCAATTCATGTGAGAAATATATTCCTGTTTATAAAATGCAACGTTAAGATAGGTAAGATACAAATGAGCTGTCTTGATCATGCATCATTGTCAGAATACTATTCTACCCTATCAACCCTTTCAACATTACTTCAATGCTATCATATCAGGTAGTTATATGGGATTGCGTATGAAAAACATAAAAACTGGAAAAATCTCCAACTTGCTTGCGAACATGATCCTTCTGAATGCACCCATGATCTTAAATACTTTGTGATTTTTTAATCACAGGTGGCATTGCAATTAGCAATCATCTGCGAACTGCTCTACTTTTACATTTACCTATGCTTATCGACCATTGCACATGGTTCTGATTTCTGATGATCATCATATCAGTCGGCTTTTTATGAAATGCACATGGTTTGGCTGCGATGATATTGATACTTGCAAATTGTTTAAATTTTTAGATTAAAGTTTTTATGAAATCCAATTAAATGTACAATAAAAGATAAAACTTATCCAAATCTAGTGTAATAAATATATTATCAGTTTATTCTTCTCGATGTTCGAAGTTTAAACATGCATTGACAATAAATTATACTTGAATGGAAATGGCACAACATAATATAATGTGTGAAAAATGAATCACTTTCAAGATAATAAATGAATGAATCAAATTATAGTTTTGAGTAGTCTGGAGTAATTTAAAGTACAAGAGTAAAAGCCAGCGAAAAAGAAGGGTAAATTTTAAAGTAAAGTTGTCTGTCATTTTTTTGTGATAAGTATATAATTTGCCTTCATTGTAAATGTCTATGTAATTTTTTAGGAAGGTAAAATTCTAAGTTGATGCAGTGCAGAACATGCTTGACCACTTTAAAAAATAAAGCTACGAAATACAACCAACTAAATTATTATTTTTAAATAGTTAAGTTGTTTTTTGTTGGATATGTAATTAATGTAGATGAGCTCTAATGATGGGATCCAACTACCAAAAGAAGGATAGTAGCAGCAGCTCCCATTAGTAAATGGTTGGCACGGAAGGTGAATCCAGAGTTGCATCCGTCAGTATTGCAACTGCACACTTGTTGTCTTCCACCGAAACCACCACGGTAGTAGCAGTCATTATCATATTTGGATTCAAGGTAACCACATTTCCGGACGATTCTCTCGGTGGCAGTATCTTTTTAAAACAAACATTTAAAAATAGCATTGTAATTAATTCAATTAAGTTTTTAAACATAATTAATTATTTTTCATCTGTATAACAATTAGTCAATAAATTCATACTGTTGTTCACGTCAAAGTCAATCCAGGTGACAATCTTTCTGCAAATTTTGTAGTCAATGTTGTGTTGGCCATCCTCATGAGCTTGCTCAGTACAATCTTTAATTAAGGCTGGATCTGCATCATTTCCGTGACCGCACCCTTTGCCATCATTTAAATTGTTACAAATGTAACATTTCAGGGAGAGCACTGTAAAAATACAAAAGAACGTTTCATGCATTAAGTTTGACTGTTTTTTTTCTCGTTACGAATTAATTATTGATTTTCCGTGCAAAACTTAATGCTTTGTGAAGGATAAAATCATTTCAATTAGCATTTATGCATTCTGATTTTAAATTCTAATTTGTTCGAATGCCGAACTAAACTGGTTCGGTTGTAATAATGGTACGGAATATAAAAAAACATACATACATTTAACAGCCAAATAAGCTATAATTCATTATTCTCAGCCCATCATCTAAACAAAAGCAATTCCAGTTTAAAGTTAAGCATTTTTGCCTCTTTATAATAATCTGTTTCTCATTAAAACTGGACTATGGATAAACACATTTTCATGTGATGTCACCACCTAAGCCATTAAACTTTGTACAGTAGATTTACAATTACAAGTTTGTATGCTATGCAGAGAATGTTACTACAGAATGGAATCTTTGACTATGAGCCAAGCTAAAAAAATATTCCGTCTTTAATTTTTCGTTCTCTGGGAGCGGATAAACTTAAGAAATAAAGACAAAAATGTTTAACCTTTTGCTTGTGACTTTTGACATTTTTCATTTGATAATTATTGGGATTGACGGCTGATTAATCAAATAACAGGTTTTCATCTTTAAATACTTGATATACCTTTATATTCACAAAAATCACAAAAATCATGAAAAGGGTAAACATACGTAATATACCACCTTTCCAAGTTTGATGAAAAAAATTTACTAAATGAACTGTTGTTTGTTTCTTTTAAACTTGTCACATAACAGCCATTCATTATGAAGATCATCAGCTTTAAAGCTGATAAATTAGATACTTATTTGTATGCGATGAGAGCAATAAAATTTCACCAAATACATAAAAGCAAGAAAATTCAGGATTGTTATCTTTCGCGATTCATTGGATTGGGTTTTGTAGCAAAACCTTTTGATGTATGATTCTCTGTTTAGTTAGGTATCAAAAAATTTAGCCAGCAACAAAATTGACTTTAAAATGTATAATTTAACGAATAAGAAGATCATTTTGATCATTTCCTTATTAAATCAATTCGTTTGATATATTAATCAGAAATTTCGCCTTCAAATACGGAGAAACTATCAGGTCATCTCAGAGATTAAAAGTGCACTTCCAAGTATTATTTTAAAATTGGTCGTACAATTAAACATTTTAAAATCGTTTGTTCCGTAAAATATTGTCAAAAAATTGATTGGACAATCTAGATACATAAAAATGTTATGCTATGCCATGCTTAATTTTTGTAATCTAAATTGTAAATCTTTTTTGCATACCTGATGGAATAGCACAAATGACGACAATAGCGCTGGCAATGATAAGCTTGTGTGAGGTCTTCATGATTGAAATTCTTTTTCAAAAAAAGAGATCCTTAAAAATTTCCAGTAGAACACTATTAACAAATTAAGGAATGAATTTTTTATAATAAAAAATTAAATGAACACACGAAAAACTTATAAATATTATGTTTCACCCTCCCTGAGCAATTTTTTTGCAAAATAGATTAGAAACTCCACATAATAGATTATAAGTATATAACAAAAAAAGCCGATTAATATATAGATATAGTGAAAATTTACAAAAGAGAGTGATGAGATGATGGTGATGACGATAATAATGGCGATATTTTTTTGTACCACTTCCAACAACAACGAGCGATCACAACGTAATGACTGACTTGTACAGTCTCAACTCACAGGGAAAAGGTAGACGAGAAGAGGAGATAAAATTGGAAAAGATTTGAGGAGAGTTGGACAAGGCTCAACAACTGCCGAGGCGAGAGAAGAGGAGGACAAAACGATGTCGGTGATTCGTGATACAGCTGCGTTACAATTTTTGCCATATAGCACCAGAGATCAGGAATAGGAAGAAATATTATATTCCATTTTACACCAACATTATCATCATGTCATTATATCGCTCTCTTCATCATCAACATGCCTTCATTATGTGTTCCATATTTTAGTTTTAGATATTCTGCGTTCCGTGTAATGAAGAAGATGATGATGATCATCATCATGCTCGGAATGTGAAATCCGCATTTATGATATCATCTCATCGTTGATCCTATAGTTCATCATGTTAAGAGAAGTATATTATCTTTGTGTAGTTGGCGACCAAAGTAGAAAATTTATTTGTGAGCATTTGAAAGACAAAAATATTAATAAAATACATATAACGTAACATTCATTATTTCTTTCAAGAAGTAAATTATTAAGGTATAATACACAAGTAATGTACTCAATGGGAATATTATGTTGGTTTGTCTCTGATGAACGGGGAAAATTAGTACAGTACTAAATACCTTTGTACAAATTTGTAGAGTCTAAATATAGTAATCTATAATAATCTATATAGTATTAATATGTATATGTTTGCAGGGTGCAAAAGGATTAAAAGTTGGTTTTTTGGTGATAATATTTAAAGAGAGACGAACATGCAAGAAAAATAGTAGAGACAAAAGTCGTTTGATTATCCCATAGTGCCGTTATGACGTATAGAGGACACTCTTATATCATTATTTGCACAAGTTACCTAAGTTGTAGCTTTATCTTTCCCCATTCCCTTTTCGTATGTATATATTTCCAACTTGGGAGTATTATATTACTTTGTACAAACTAATATAAATGGAATATGTATGTATTTCAATGGGATTGCTTGAGGTGACATATTCAACCATTTACCCATTCGAGTGTATATGCAAGTAATTAATCACCTAATGAATTGTGAATACTTTGAGCAAATGGAATGATTGGTTAAGTTTACTTAAAATGTGAGGAGTTTGCTAGATATGTGTTCAAGTAATTGAATTTAAAATTAACGTTTGGCTTTATTTTTTACGATATATTAAAACTTATCGCGATTTTCATCACTATAGGCAAGACTATTTACTGGAGTTTCATAAGAGAAGAAATCGTGTTTAAATGCAAACACGAGTCGAAAACGTCTTCTTTCATTTATGCTAAATTTTACTGTAAATTCGATGAAAAGTGTATGGCCATATACTTTTCTTAAAAAATCAATCACATATTCACGTTCATTATAAGTATTCAGTAGTCTTGTAGGTGGATTAGTGATTTAGGAGTGTTCGTTTACCGGTCATTATTGGCTGAATATAAAAATAATGAATGAAAAATACTTTAAAAGTTTGTCATCACGAAGACGAATATTTTACGAAAATACTGATCCTGTTATGCTTCCAACTAAAACGTATAAATGCCTTGAATTAAAGGAAAATTTTAATCCAACCTTAAAAATCTTGTAAGTTCTGTTTGATTCCAATATATTATTAAGCTTGTATAGAAGATGCTTTTAAACTTAAGATTTTGGATTTTTATGCAAAATGCATCGCACAACCAAATTTGTTCAATTAAACTTACTGATGATTTCATGTGTTTTTACAATTCAATTCCTAAGTTTAGAAAATGATCATTTATTGTGAAATGTGATATTATTGGCGTTTAATCAGGAAATGCTATGAACGTAGTTAATCGATTCTTCATACGCTGATCATTGGAATTTTAGTTGTGGGGAACAAACTACATGACAAGCTTATATTATCGTATGTCATTACGAATCGGGCTACTTGAGAAAAGTCACTCTTTGTGCGACGAATAGAATAGGATTACTTTTTTATTACTTATTTTGACAAAAACATATTTTACATTACATAAACAATTTCTATTTATGTAAATTTGCGTAGAAATAATTATTGTTTAGTACTTATTTAAAGTGAAGTCTTATTAAAATCCATAACCTTGCCGAATTCGTTACATGAAAAGTCGTTTTGATTTGAATGGACATCTAGAAATACAAGTGAAAATTACAAGCTGTCTTACCATGGCTATATTAACTAAAAATTTTCTGGCTCTGTTCATCACACTTTAAAAGTGTGTATGATATTTCTAAAATCAATGTATGCCTTGTCGCAACGCTAAATTCGTTAGCACAAATGATTTGAATTTATACACCAACCAACTTATAGACAAATTGGGTTAATAGTTCGAAAAAAATTTCATTGTTAATGAATCAATGAAATTCCTGCAGCACAACTAGACTGTGGGCGAAGTAACCTATAGCTGAATGGAAATGGTCTCAGTGTGAAAATGTTGTGAAGTGGCATCATTACTACACAAAAACATTTTTACGGTTAAAAGAACGTTTTCATCTAAAATTCCAGTTCCTATGCCTAAATTCTCGTGGTGGATAATACTATATACCCTTTTCCCCCATCTGTAAATATCTTTGGGGGATTCGTACCACATGATTCCAAAGGATGATCAGTCTATGCTTGGCGAATAGTTAAATTTACAATTAAACACAAACACAACAGTACTATGCTCATATTATCAGTAGCAATGTAGCAATATAAGTAGTCACAGCCAAATTTGGTTTTATGTCATATTGTCCTATAAGGAACTGACTGGAGCATTGCACGAAGCTAAAGATGACAGAAAAATACAATAAAGGAAATGGCAACGATGAGTTTTGTGATGCTGATATTAAGGATGTGGTCAATGTATTCTAGCCAGAACAAACCGAAAATATTTAGCTTTTACTAGAAAATAATATAAGGACAATATTTTAGAAAAAACTGTACATTTTGTAATTTATTTGTACACAATAGTTTAGCAGTATATTCTAACAGTTTTTTAGGTTGTGTTAATCCAGCTAAACCTAATACGTAGCAGTAGTGAAAGTGAACTTCTTTAAAATATTGAATATCATGCTTGCTAACGTCATCATAGCTCAAAATTTCCTTTTGTACTTCCATCCCCGTCGCCATAAAAGTACCCTTCAGATGAAATTGATCCCCTGAGTAATCTTCTTTGATCAGCTTTGCGTCTTCTGTAAAACATTAATGTGATCATACACCATGAAAATTCCGAGAGTCAACTAGTTATAAATTTGCACATTAAATTTATGCACGCTCTCAATTTTGTTTGTTTACCTGATTAGCACCTTCCTAATAAAATACAATATCGTGAAAATGGTTGCAAACGAGATTAGCACTGAAAAAATAGCTAGTGACCATGTTCTAAATGCGGAGGAGTCAAGTTGTTCCACTGGCACAACTTGGGTTGATGTATAATTTGAAACGTCCCCTACATCTTCAGTAATTATAGGATTGGGTGACAACTTAGCTGTCGTGGATGTTGATCCCTCACCTTCTGTAGAGTCAGTACTGTCTGATGAATAATCAACTGTGACTGGCGTTGTCGATGAAATAATAGCGTCACTACTGCTGGAATTTACTGCATCCGAAGATGATCCGCTGAAACTCACTGGAGCTGATGATTCTTGAGATGGTGTCACCGACGAAGAAATGGATTCATTTTGCGGTGGTCTCGAACTACCTTCAGAGTCAGGTACTTTTCCAGAATTAGATGTATCTTTGGGTTCTGAGACGGTTTCTGTCCCTTTCACCTTCTCATCTTCAGGTTCTAGCGATTCGGTATCCGAATGCGGCTGATCTAAAAACACATATTATGCAAATATATAACTGAATTGCTTTGTCCAAATCGATAATTTTCCATTGAATGTTAAAGGCGTATTTTTAATCTAAAATACCGTTGGAGTAACCATCCAATCCATCATAATCATCATTATTTGTCCACTCATAATCTGCCGATGAGTTTTTGCCATTTCTCAAATCAAGGTTTTGAGTATCAGTGGTCGTATTGCTGGTCGTCTGCAAAACAGTTTTATTTTGATGGCCCTCTATAAAAGAAATTAAATTTTTTAATTAACTCTTTAAAAAAATTAAACTCCGTTTTTTGAATTCCAAATAAACAAGATTACCATGTCCAGTAGTGAAGGTCAAAACCACGAGAAAATACACTGTGAATATCGAGAGCACACGTTTATCGTAAAAAATCATTTTGAAAAACTTAATCAAGAAAAACGTTATATTTAAACTATAATGCCACCACCACCACTACTTAACTATTTACATTGCACGTTTCTACTATCGAATTAACGCCCTAAGGAGATTTGATTCTGATCGAAAAACGTAAAAAAGCGATTCTTTCTTTTGTGCTTATCTTTTCACTATAGAACTTTCTGTAATCGGGTAGTACATAGTCCCGTGCCCGTCGTGATAAGCTTTACAGTGAAAACTACATAATCATCATTACCATTCACACATCAGTCGTCATCAGCACCATACGTGTGATATATTGTTTAAATAAGATAACAAAAAATCCACCATTTTAATAATACAGATTGCAAAGAATACATACAACTCAACGGGAATATTGCATGATTAAAGTTATAAATTGGGAATGAAATTTGGAACTATGTTAAGTGTAGTTGTGGTACGGTAGTGCACAATAAAAATGCTTTAGGTTTGACAAGGCATAATATTTTGTACTATCAATCAGACATTTTTACGTGTGATTACTTATTTGTCTTGTACTACTGCAGTTTGAATAAAAATTAAGCCTTGCAGTTTTAAAATGTGTACTCACGTACGCAGTTGTCAACGTCAATACAAAGTGTCAAACGGATGAAATTTTTATGCAGATAATTTATTCAAGTTATCTGGTACACATCAATTTAATATACATGTATAAAAGTACAGATTCCGTGTTTAACTTTTTCGGGAAATAGAACAAAGATGAATAGTTTATAAAGGGTTACATGGGATTGGGATACATATCCATTAGTAAACGATTTACTTTGGAAGTTGAAATATTGATGAATTGCAACTATGCGTGAAGTAGATATGAAAAATATTTTACTCTAAACTTACGCAACTCTCTAAATCATTTATGAAGTACTGTGTGAATTGTTTTAAGCAATATGGTTGATTTGAGG
The DNA here is from genome assembly GCA_034693345.1 of Entomobrya multifasciata. Classification (NCBI taxonomy): domain Eukaryota; kingdom Metazoa; phylum Arthropoda; class Collembola; order Entomobryomorpha; family Entomobryidae; genus Entomobrya; species Entomobrya multifasciata. Next base: position 13,217 of record JAQFXM010002553.1, read on the forward strand.
TAATGTTTGCCACCAAAAATGAAAATATGTAAACAAATCTAATTTTAGAACTGCGTTAGATATATTGAACTTTTTGCCCGTGGTGATTGATTGGGAAATGTCTAACCAAGATGAATTAGTGTAGCTGGCAACCTATATTTTGAAATTCCGAACACTGAAGACTAAGCAGCAATAATGAGGAGACATTTTAATAAAATTTACTTTTTATAACTTTTATTCAATTCATAATACTGGGAAATGAAAAGCTGCACAAGAGATTATGCCCAGCAAACGTGGGAACGAGAAAAGCTGAAATATTAAATTGTGATGCAAATTCCTAATTGGATTTCAAGGTGTAAATGACATTATTTAGGGAAATGCATATATGTGTGGAAATTTTTAACCGAGAAATATCACTGGTACATTATATATACTGGCAAAGTTATTATAGAGATTTTATATGAATACTTTTTTTTAGCATCAAACAAAGGTAAAGAACATTCTGCTCCTCTGCGCTCCTCCAGGATTTAAGCATCCAGAGCTGCCAAAGCACCCTTATACCACTGCCCAAACATATCAGCCCCAGGTTGATTCAATTCATCCCATCCTTTCATTGTGGTTTTGCACTTCTCCAAATATTCACTGGTTTTAGTGAACTTTGACAAGTCAAATCCTACAGACTCAAAGGTACTCAAAATGGCAGCCATTGAGAAATCAGCAATTGTTAGCTCGCTCCCAGCAATGTATCCATCCTTGAGGAATAGCTCGACGTATCCCAGAACCTCATCAACTTTGGCCATTTTTTCAGGGTCTGGCTTAACCTTTTGGAACATCGTTGGGTACTGGAATTAAAATAATGTTTATGGTCTCAAAAAACAATTACCTAATTTTTAATTACAAGCTTTAATGATCATTGAAAAACTTACATGCGCCTCTCCAAACTTGATGTAAAGCGTGGAAATGTCGAAGAAGAGTCTCATGTCCACCACAGCACGCTTTTGGGGGTCCTTTGGATACAATGACTCATCTTTGCCATATTTATTGGCAAGATACATCAGCATTGCGCGGCTCTCGGTGAGAACAAAGCCGTCATCCACCATTGTTGGAACGGTGTGTTGAGGATTTATCTGATAAATTTAATAATTTAATGCACCTTAATTAATATACAGTAATTTTTCTGACACGATTAAAACTCAATTAACTGTAAGCATTAATTTACCGCAACAAACTCCGGTTTAAGCTGCTCTTGCTTCAATAAATCCAGATTTTTAACGTCCACCGGAATATCCATGTGTTTGGCCAACAGGAGGACCATGCGTGCCGGGGCACTTGGGGGACAGGAGTACAATTCGATACCCATATTTTCGAATGATTATTCTGTGGACAATCAAATTTCTTTTTTTAAATTATGAAGACTTTTTCAGAAGAAGTGTCTTGGAATGTTCAACTGGAATGGAATGCTTAACTCAAATAGGTTGAGCGACAAGTGGTATATGACGTGTACTTTGTTTCGGTCACAATGCTTTTATACAAGTTTTGATATTCAGCGATGAAAGGTAAAATACAGTAAAAAAAATTGACAGATATTCTTGGAAAATGATGCATTACAATCAATATCGTTTTCAACTAGACATATTTTTTTTCTATCAAGCAATAATTGGCTTTTTATCGTGAAAGCAATTTGGCAGGTTAAAATCGATACTTGAAAGTATTTTCGGGCTTTACTTCCTACATGACAAAAGAAATACATAATACGTGTTCAATGTTCAATATGGATCACAAGCACAGGTACCACCCACCTAATCTGACTATATTCAATAAATTTTAAAACTATATAATATCCATATTTCACAACGGTTACAAAGCAAAAACCTGAAAAGTATAATGCTGCGTTGTTCATTTTTTAAACAAAATTTTCTGGCTTTTTGTGCCTTGCGAGTTTGTACAATTCCTGGTTATAATGCTATATCAAAATTATACGCACAAGTTACTATTATTTCTATGCATTTTTTATGATGAACCAGGGACGATTGGCAGAATGAGCGCTTATGAACAAATTCGTTTTAAATTATGAAACGATAAATAATTATAAATTGTTTAAAACTTACTTTGGTTTAAGAATGTTTTCAGATTTCTCGTTTTAATGCTGCGGGATCACAAGTAACTGATTTACTGCACGTGGCTTCTCTAGGCTTTTTGGACAGCGTCTTCAGTGACCAGTTCAAACTTTCTGATTGAAATGATGTAAAAGAGAATTGGATATTCTATAAATTTTGTATATTACATAACTTGTTTTTTTTTGGGATGATGCTCGGACTCAGCTTCCTACAACTTTTATATCTTTGTACCCACTAACCTGTTTACTGACGCGATTGCGACTGCGGGTATAAAATGAAGTTAGTCTCTCTGGCTTATTCAGTCAAATACCAAGACTAAACTAATCATAAAAGCAATCGACAGCACAAAAAATTCCAAAACTTGTTGAATATTGTATAGCTTAATGGATAAAATAGAGGGGCCCGACCATAGGCGTGTGCAACACTATACGCCAAAGGCAAGCAAGTTTAGTCAAACTGACAGATATTTTTTTATCCACTACCACTGGCCAAGTTTCAAATTTCTGATACAAAGTAGGTATGCATGTTATGCATACATAAAATCTAGAAAATGCAGATTATCAAGGACTGCGTCTCTGTAAACTATATAATCATGCTCATCCTCTTTCACATTGCCTTACTTACTGTTTCACATATTTTCCAGAGATGTACAAAAGATAATACCCCACAAACCCCATGCATATTAAAATACTTACTGGAATTACGCATACATGTCCACTATATTTTAAAAGAGAAAAATTCAAATTCTCATGTAAAAGGTTTGCCTTCAGTTGACTGTGAAATTAATGCTTGGGGTTTTTTCTAACTTTTTAAATCCATTTACAAGGTCATGGAAAGCCGTCACAGTTTTTGTATTCTCAAACAAACCACTATAATGCATACCCAGACAAAATTTACTTTAGTGCAGAAGCCCAAGTATAGTCTTACACGTGGTGCTAAATCAATATATTTTGGTTAATGCTTATGCTATGTCCTATTTCACAAATCGTTAAATATATTATCTGATTAAAGTAAATTATAATCGACGCTTTAAATAATTGTTTCTAAAGATTTAATGACACTGCTCTGGTGGGCTACAGATTCCAAGACTTCTGATCTCGGAACGTTAGACAACTTAAGTGAATCGCGTGATCAAAATCAATTACAAATCGAAAAAAGTTTATACCTACTAACTTTTTAAACTGCAACTCCCTTTTTAAAAGTCACCTTTGTAAATGAGTCATTACACATAAAACGTTTTAATTCAATAATGGTACATGATTATCATCCATGTCAGCGTTTACTTTTCGGTGGTAAATTTTTGTTCATTTCGACAGATTTCCATCATTCAGCCTTCTAATGACAAAGTTGCATAATTTAAAGTAAGTTCGTTTATGTCGGAATTTTATGGCATGAAACAGAAATAATTGAAGCAGAATCACAAGCAAAAACATGACGAAACGTTCCAGAATTTCGAAATGTCTTGAAATAATGCATGAAATATATTGCTCTTTTGTACTGTGACTATTTTAGTATGATGGACGATTTTCAATATTGCAAAACGAACAATATATAAAAGCACATAAACTACTGTACAGATTGACTATTATTACTATACTGCTAGACGAATGAAAAGAAACGAGCAACCTTGAATGCAAGTAGCTTTATGCTTCAAATTACGATATTCAACACTTCATACTTCATTTATGTCAGAGAAATACGTTCTCAACCAAAATCATTGTCAAGTAAAACCATTAAACCGTAGTTCAAACGTCTGGCTACTTTTTCATCACTTTTTCAGCTCACCAACTCATTTTGAAGATGAGCCAACGTTCAGCTCAATTTGCTTACAAAAAAACTAACTTACTACCGTCACGATTTGGTCTATTGAATTGTGAAAATGAAAATGACTTTTAGCGTACGTACCCCATAAACCGAACATCGTAAAATGTGTTGTTGTGACGATCGCGATCGGTCTCACGATACTACTATGACGATGTTTAGCCTTGAGAAGTGTCAGATATTCCAGAAGCCTAGCCTTATTTTCTCGCATTTTTTTCAGTTTGAGTTCGTATGCTTTTTTTGGTAGATGTACATAATATGTTACCACTCGCACTCTCCACTTTTTCGCTTTCCATATAATCTAACTTACACACACAATGCAAACAACAAATGAAAATCTTGTTGTCCCTTACTGGGTTTGTCATCTTAAAATAATAAAAGTAAAAACACAATGAAATATGTACACATTCTTCAACATTTTGTGAAGAATTGATCATGTTTTAATGAGTGCATAGCTGGTCTGGCCTGAGGTCCAATTTTAAATGAATCCGATCACCTTTTTATAAACCTGTGGACATTCTGCATCAGCAATTTACACATAAAGGTGAACGGCGTTTTCCTTGTTTTAATATACACTATTTTTAATTTTCAATTTTGCTAATTGGCTGCTAATATTTTTTGTCCCAAAAGTACATGCAATTTTATTAGTTTGTTCACCTTTCAACTTTGATTCCCAAAATAACAAAAATAAAGAATAAAAATGGACTCAATCAACTTTATGCAGCCACAAGCAATCAACCAAATAATCTATATAATAAATCTTTTACTGTTTTACGTCACAAATGTTGCAAATCAAGGCAAAACAGTGCAATAAACTCAAAATTATTTTGTTTCTTTTAATTCGTTTTTGCACAATTTTATAAAATTATTTCCCTCCAGTTTGACAAAACGTGGATTTCTATGTGCATGTCGCTGTAAAAAATATCGGCCACTGCATTATGTAGTAACAACTTGCTTCATTGATAAGTTTAAGTTCAACTACACCAACACCATTTTTTCTTAATTCCCCCTACATATACATACATACAACATACATACATCTATTTCCTACAATTCATGTTAAAGCAACAATAAAGTAAAGTCCTGGTAAAATTTTTACAATTAAAAAAGGTAAAGAACTCAAGTGGGTGGGAAAATAGACACCTTCCAAAAACCGTAAGACGATGTTTAGGTGATAGGGCAGGTAGTTCAAATATATTTTCATTGTAAAACGATCAAGATAAATATAATCCTAAATGAAAGCTATGGAACACCCAACTCTAACCTTTTTCATTTGCAGTCCAGTAGTAACAACATGATATATAATCGTATTCCTTCAAACTCATTCCAATCCAGTCACTTATTGTATGTACTATTCTATTACTAATGATCCACGTGTCTGACTTTTTTGTACGTGAAAAGGCTATTAATCAGTTTCTGCTTTTTATAAATGACTATCAAAGTCATTTGGTTTTCAGTGAGCCAAGTTGACGACATAAGTTTTTATACGGCGTTGGCTAGAATTAACCACCAACACAAGATTAACTTGTTCTGCGATAGTCACTTGTCCAAACATTGACTAAAATAACTGTGTCCTCATCAAAATCAATAATTTTAGCATTATGTATTTATAGATGCATCAAACTACCTCTGATTAGAAACGGAAATAGGTATAAAAATAAATTAATTCTCATTAGAAGGTCAGCCACATTGTTCAAATTTTCAAAGACATTTCTTGACATGTTTTGTAGTTGATCGATTTCTTACGAAAAATGCACCTAAACCGTGCACACGGCTCACTTCGACTTCTTTCCGTCGCAGCCGTGTGTATATTTACATTGCATGTAATCTGAGCTATTATTTGGTTTTACAAGGAAAATTAACCCGTTCTTTGAATAATATCAAAATATAATATACTCAATGAACTTTTACACAGACTACAAAGAAGAAATTTTCTTTGCTTTGGGCTTCCACGTAAATGCACCACCATTTTGCTAACGAATATATTGTTTTTACGTTACACTATAAGCACACAATCACAATGAATGTATGTATGTGTCAAGTGCAAGGCTGCCCCTTTAATTTCCTTCCTTTTTTTGCTAAAAAACAGAAATATGCAATGTACCTAAATTATATGGCCCAACAATTCACTCCTAGTTTCATTAAAATGTTTTCATATATGTACCTATTTTTTATGAACTTCCACATGCGTCGAATAAAAACACAGGAATGTTTGTGTTTCGTTTCTAATCTCTTTTCCATCCAGAAATAATTATGATTGGAAGGTACAAAGCACTAAAAAATGAAAAGAAAACAAAAGCTATATGAAAAGTGTGTGTATATTACCTAGTTTCTTGAAATATGTAGCGTGTCTAATTGTAAAGTAACACAGCATTTATAACATCATAAAAAACGGTAGGTTGGCCATTGACTTACGTAGTCCACACGCCATATCAACATTACCACGCAGCTCACAGTTGATCCGGATATAAGTAGGCCTACTAAAAAGTTCATTATGAACAAAGAGACCTATGCTGTTGTTTAAGTGTTAGTTTTAAACCGAAATTTGATGGAGATCTCAATACCGGGTATTAGAATGGCTTTTTATAAATATATTCGGTGCTATTATAGTTTTACATGGTAATAAATCTTTGTCAAACGACTCGACTGCATATTCGGACTCCGCAAAAATTTTCATGCAAAAAATGTCTATATCCGATTTATAGCGTGAAGTTAAAATAAGCTGGAAAGTTGTGTATTTTCCAAAAGTACGCAATCAGAATTTATGGATACAGGGTCAGTGCCAAGTCAAGCCAGCGTGGTATTAAGTGACAAAATACACAGAGCCACAAATGGACGGATGCATAGGAATTTTTCGGTTAATTACTTTTGCTGCTTGGAAAATGGCTTTGTAATGTTTTTATTTTACAGGTATACCTTTTTTTCTGTGGCTTGGACAGTTTTGGAGTCAAAGGGCAGTCCACTGGTAGCAATAAAACTTTGCCGATATTTTCTTTGTTCGGTGGACAGGTGTTATGCAAAAAGGGATCGTTTATGGTTCTTAAGCTTTTGCTCAGTTTGAAATGTAAATGTCCGGAAATGAACTTGCTGGGTTGTAAATGGTATGAAAATGTGGATGGATGGCAATGGCAGGGGAATTTTGCAGTCACAGGGTACTGCTGCAGCACACGCAAATGCTTGGAACTGGAAGCTGGTTGTTCCAGGAATAGTGTTTTCATACATGATGCATTAAGAGTAAGTGTTGGATGAGTTTGCTCACTTCTTCTGAACTCTGGCCTTATTTAGTCATGGACATGTGACGATAAAAATGGCAGTTGCACAAATTATTTGGCCGTGATACGTGCTCGTGAATTTGGAGGTCAGCTTATTTGAGCGACAAGTTTGTTAAAAGTCGAAAGTTTAATCGAATGTTTTGCTAAAGAAAAGGGCTACTGGAAAAAACAAAATTATTCTTTCGAGCAGATTAAATTTGAGATTTTTTGACATGTTTTCCATAATTATTTCTTTACAAGAAACACTGTTTATTTTTACAAATCGAAAATAAAACTGTAATTGTGAATTACTATAAGTGTTAGCTGGAACAGACAAATCTGTTAATTCCATAAGTTCAACCATGTGTTTTCCAATTAATGAGATTAGTTTTGTTCAAATCAATCCCGGTTTTACATAACTAAAACTAACTGAAGAATCACCAGCAGCGTCCATTAGTAGAAGCGATAACAAAAGTAAGTAGTCTAGAATTTTTTTTGATTAAAATTGTCCTAACATTATTTCGAATTTAATCAATTACTTTACGTCTGATACAATGCTAAATACTCATTTAAACTGCACATATAACACCAAATCCTTTCATATTCTAAATTAGGATTCGATATTAACCAAACTGTCGACAAACTAATGATCTGTTTTAAACTTTTTAAATGCGTGGATTTCATCAATTCAATTTTATTGATTTGCAGAGAGCAAGAGCAACGTTTCTTTTCACTTTCAGCTTACAAATTAGTAAAACCAAATAAGTTATATGCACACACCTACGTAAATAATTTCTACACGAATGTTCCTTCCGCGTCCCCTTTACTCATATCAATTTTTAATCAGCACGCGAAGGCGGGGTGTCATTATTAGGAAATTACCAATCGATTTTTTCTTTTTACTAAGCGAATAGAATTTGAATTGCATGCAGTGCATGATAAGCTATACGTGACAAGTAGGAAGAATATTTACATGATTTTGGCAACGCTGCACTTTTAGAGCATAAAAACTTTCAGGCTTGCAGGGTGCATCATGCATCATACGCATTTATAAGTAGGCAAAATGCAATTCGAAATGACTGTGTGTATTAAAGAACAAAAACAAGCAAAATCTTCCGTGCTCTGTCATTCTGTAACATTATAAATTCTTGTTACGAGGTTGTTAATTTTATGATTTTTATTCTTATCAATCTCGAAGTACCAGAATATCAATCTACAATATAATAGAGCCGTTTTTGTTTTTATAAAATCTTTAGCGACTGGGAACTTGCACATTGCACATACATACAAATACAAGTTAGATTAATTGTGAGGGTCTCCTTCGGGTTCCTTTCTCTTACCGCTACCACTGCAATGCAAGCAAACTAATTGGTGCAGCTGCAGCTAACTGTGTAACTGTGCAGCTTTTTTAAATTCTGTAGGAACCATGTCATATAAATACTACTTAAAATTCTGATATACCTGATAAATATGTAGGTTGTTAGCTAACAAATTCCTCCACAAACGTAAGCCTTATAAAGCGCAATCTCTATTGAAATGCTATCTGAAGCCTGAGATATATTTGAAAGTTACATTAAATGCATTATCACTCACCTTTCCTTTCATTCAAGTTGCAAAGTGCATAATATCAAGATGCCAACAACAACAACAACGCTTTACCTTTGTATATATGAAACCCTGTATGCTCAAAAATTCAAAACTCTGTAGTTTCAAAATATGTACACATAAAAATGGCTCATCCTACAAATGCTAAAGAATTCAACATTTTTGAAAGGAAGACACAGAATTATGCTACTTTTCATACAACATTTATCTTGCATGCTGTTTCGTGTCACCGTCATGGTCTAGCCATGTAATCATATATTATTTGCACTCTCCTGACATTCTTATTCTGTGTTCACTTTTAGTCAAGTGCTTGCTTACATCCAACATAATAAATTTTGCACAGTGACAATCATAAACTGACAATCACATTGTCTGCTAAAGACGAACTCTTATTTCCTTTCCTAAATATTTTTGTGTAGTGGGTCCCTGTCTGTCTCAACAACTTGACACAGCCAAGTCTTGGAACTATCCAGGAAAAGACTTTTACAACACACATCGTGCTAAAATAGACACAGTCTCTGACGTAGTCTTCAAAGACGACGCTACCGTTTCTCCAACAAGTCTAAAAAATCCAAACAGTGCTACAGCATCAAATTCCAGCAAACTATCAGGAAAAAGTACAAACCCCCACAGATTACCACAATTTTTTGATTTATTGACCTCAGCAAAATAATATTCACACAAAAATAGTTCATTACACATCAAAACGCTGGCTAAATCCAATTAACAAATTTTCTTTAAATTTCTGATCAAGGTGGAAAACGAGTTGGAATCGTGATGGGTCTTAAACTTTACAATTTATCCGACAGCCCACCATGTCTCATGGTACGCATGGGTTTGAAATATTTGAATTTGGAATATGACATTGTTGACGTGGATTTCATGAAAGGAGAGCAATTTTCGGAAGCATACCTCCAAAAAAATCCTCAAGGCGAAGTGCCCCTTCTTGATGATAACGGCTTCTTGCTGAGTGAAAGGTACATATAAGCTACAGATTTTCGATAGTCAATACACAATACATATATATTTGCGTCACTGTTATACATATATATTAACAAAATGTTAAAAATATCAGTTTCAACCTTGACATTTTCACTCCATTAGTGTGGCTATCCTGCAGTATTTGGCGGACAAGTATAAAGTGGATGAAACATTTTATCCTGTGGACGCCCAGCAGCGTGCAGTTGTCAACCACCGTTTGGCTTTCCACATGAGTACTTATTACAAGGCTATTGTTGATTATGTGGTAAATAAAACTAGATTTTATTGTTCTTAATTACATATACAACAACACAACAAAACTCACAAACAATGTATAGTAATTCACTTTATTTTCGTGTAATTAAAGAAGGTTCATTAAAGTGCATTTCCTGTCACGGAATTTTGGTGGTAAATATATTTTTGTGTATTCATTTTAAAAAACAGATTCTGCCTGCCTGTTATGCTTATCCGAAAACGGAAGCTAATCTGAAAAAGTTGGAACATGCAGTGGAAGTTTTCAACACATTGTTGGCTAGACAAGGGGGCAGTTACGTCACTGGAAGTACGACCAAATAAATATGTTATGCTATTTTTTACGATACATGTATCATGTATGCATTTTTCATTTTTTATCTATTTATCTGATAGGCAACCTGACCATTGGAGACCTTCCACTTATTCTTGGAACTGTATGTCTGGAAATTATTTCCTTTGATCTTTCAAAGTACGAGAAGGTACAGGATTGGTACAACAATTTTAAAAATAGCCATCCGGAATTATGGGAGTATGGGAAAATTTGCTTGGCTGAACTGGCAGAGTTTGTGAAAAGTCCTCCAGACTTTAGTCATCTGAAGCATCCTGTACATCCAACCGACCGTACTGCCGTGGATGCTACAGCGGCCGAATAAAAAAAGAGATAATTGAAACGAGTGACAATGATAAATGTTGCGTGTGTACCTTTACCTTTTACATCCAATTTAAAAAAAACTTTCACTTTGATATAATTTTTGAAATTCCTTAAGTTTTATGATTTGAAAATATAACTCATTGAGTTTTTAAAATAGCTTTAATTGAATTCAAAAAATAAATGTTATAAAACTAATCATTTCAATATGTACAACTTACAATGTTCTTTTAAAATATTCTTGTAAATTTAGTAATTCAATAAACACTGCTAATTATTGGGGAAAAATAAATAAAAATGTTTGGAAGACTAGAATAGCTCACTAAAAGTGTCAGCAAAACTTCAAAATTACATTTATCA
>JAQFXM010002554.1:0-24231 GCA_034693345.1 Entomobrya multifasciata
TTTATGACAACCTTTCTCGAAACGGAAATAAAAGAGCGTTTCTTGCCAGAGCTACTGCCAATTTTGTTCTTGGAAAAACTACCCCATGGCCGCCCAGGACCTCTTTTAACTTTCACTGACCCTGAAATTTTCATTTTGTAAAGTTTTTGTCACCTCCACTTCTGTCAACACTGGACCAGCTTGTGATGTGGTGACGCATTGGGATGGCAAGCCAGTCGTTTGAATTGTCCTTTTACTTCTTCATTCATGTTACACAAATTTAACTAATAAAATGAATTGATGAATTAAAAATTTACCAAGAAAACTAACGAGAGGTACATGGCAATTGGCAATTGGCAATACATGAAGTCAAGTTTCATTCTGGAACCACACACCACACAGCTGACAAGGATTTGTTGTGGTGTCTTCTTGGTGCCCCTACAAACAAGATAATGCTTTGCTTGCATTGAATTAGCATTGCATTGCATTGCCAAATTGCAGGCTGATGTTCTAAAAAGCTTGAATGGGATGCTTGATGCTGATGCTGTGCTGCATGTATGTACCACTGTACCAGTTAAATGTAAAAAATAATTAAGATTAAGGTAGTAATAGTTCTGGAATCATAATGACTCATTCATGATCCATTAATCCATACTTAAAGATGACTGCATGATTTTCGTCTAATTGCTTGTACAAAATTACACTTCGTAGTTTTAAGATTCCAAAAGAAATAGATAGACCCTTGTTTGTAATTTTACTTTGTATTTTACATGCAGCAAGATTCCTTGCAGTCTTGCAGTAAAAACTACTGACATGACATGATTATGACTTCGATATTCTAACAGTCCAGTAGTCCCCACAAGAAATTCCTTACCCTGACCCCATTATCCATTGAATTCGTCCTTTTAAAAGTGAGAAATAATTAAAATGATTACAAAGCGCACGCGCACTTTATTCGTTTCAGCATGTAGCTTTTTCATGTGATCAATTTCCCAAATAATATATACGTAGGTACAAGTTTTTCATAGATAATAATAATCAACTTTCTATTATATTACTATTCTAGTTTATTTTCCAATTTTAAGTACATTAGTTATTACATTACATTTTATAAAATTCTAGATTACATTCCATATGCACAAATTAATTATATATTATATGAATTCCTAAGCGATGCGATGACTGGCGATGAGCGATAGTCATTAGTCATGAGTCATGAGGTACTTACATAACACTCAATTATGTAAGTGGTTTTTTGGATAATACTCGGGTGTGTACTTGTTGGAATTTGGTTGGGATAGAAGTTCAAATGCTTGTTCTTGAATTGAAGTTGTTCTTCTTGCTACCCTTGCCTTCTTTAGCCCATCTTAAATCAAGACCTCTTGTCTGGGTACCTAGATCAGTCTTCATTTTTCTTTTGTCGAGGAAGGAACAATATTACGATAATGTGTTCAGTGTCAAGCAGTTAAATAGCATAGCAAGTTTGTTATATTCTCTGATCTCAGTCAGTAACATAACAGGGTATTTGGTTTAAGAATATTTAGGACAAAACAAACAGTAAAAACTGTGTCGCACATCGCCCCATAAAACACATTTTAACTGGAATTGAAAACAAGTAAGCAATTTCCTATAAATCATAGTACTTAAAGGTGCATGGTAAAAAGCGAACATAACTTTTTATAGTGAAAGTAAGAGGAAGCCATGCAAAGTCATGTTCACGGCACAAATTTCGATCAATATTTTATCATAAGGTTTCTCCCACATGCACATGTGCATCTTTCCAACTTGTTCCCATTCGCATTCACTAGACTAGCCACCTGAGCTGAGATTTTTTTATTTCCAGACAGTATTCCCAACCACAAAGCGAAAGAATAATTTCTAGGATTTTAAAAATATTTGCTTGTAATTTTTAGATTTTCTGTAACTGAACTCAACAACATGTCTGCTAGACCAGTTTCCTATTTGACTCGTCGGGAGTGTTTCAGCGCATGCCATCGTCTGTACAGGTAATTAAATACTTCCAGTTTCAATATACTGATATTTTTTGTGTTATTAACAGTGAAAAACCTTTCTGAATATTTTTTTTTTTTTGCAGTGAAAAACTTTCAGACAAGGAGAATTACGAGATTTATTCCAAATGTGCTAATCCAAATGGGCATGGTCACAACTATGTTGGTTAGCAATTATTATATTTTCTATCTTATCAACGAATCTTGTCTTCACTAGTTACTATTTCGTCGAGAACCATCCATAGTCAGAGATAAACCTAATCCGTTGCATAGAATCTTAAAATCAATCATCAAAAGTTGCATAAGCAAATAAATAGCTAGGTGGAGAAACCCCTGAAATTCCTTGAGACTCCCTTTTTTCATGCAGACATCTTTAAAAACCGGTTTGTTCACTTATTGTTATACAAGTAAGTGATGAAAAAATGAACCTTGCTGGAATTTTATAGGTTGGCTAGACAATTTGTAGCATAGTCAAAATCGTGTCACAATTTTTCACATTGATTTTTATTTGAACGTGCAGGCAGATGTACATACATGTACGGCACAAAATATAGGGAAATATTTTTTGGTCATTAAGCTTACAGGTTTACTGTAAAAACTACCTGTTTTATTGAATATGAATATGTGCATTTGTATTGTAATGACAATGACACTCTAAGCATGTGTATTTTTTTGTGGTCATGATGATGTAGTGGAAGTGACAGTTCGTGGCCGCGTGGATCCGATTACTGGAATGGTAATGAATATCCAAGATCTCAAAGTAATCATGGATAAAGCCATTATGCAAACTATGGACCACAAAAGCATTGACAAGGACGTTCCATTCTTTGCCAACTCAAAGATTGTCACTACAACTGAGAACGTGGCGGTTTTTGCTTGGGACCAGTTAAAGCTCCACATGGCTGACCCTAGTCTGCTCCATGAAATCAAGATCTGGGAAACTGAGAAGAATATTGTTGTCTACCGTGGAGAAATGGAATAATGATTTTATCACCATGACAATATCTAAATGAATTATAAAAAACATTTCATTGTAACTATTGGGACCAATTTTCCAGAAATTAAAATGAATTAGATGAAAATTAAAACTAATACGAACACCAACTTTTTTTGTATATTTTATTATTAAATAATCTTTATTTATTGCAGTATTCGCTAAGTAGTACACATATACATAATACCATAAAATTACTTAACTACATACAACATACATACTTGCTATGGCAATATTATACTTTTTATATAACTATTTATTTTGTACATTTTAAAGTAGATAGTTATAATATTTTTACGGTTTCTGTATACATGACTGCAGCATCAAATAATGCATCCACCAAGTAAAACAGGTTTGCTCAAAAAACCTTCATTTGTTTTAAATCAACCGATTTTCGTCACGATATTAAATTACATAGCATTTTTATATCTTTTACAATAACTCTTTTCATTACTTGTACACTGAAAATTGCATCATCATCGCCGATAAATTCGAGAATTGCTATCATTTAAATATTTACCACATATCATAAAAGTCATTAATTTTTACTAAAATACATGTTGATGTTTAATTACGAGAAATGTGATTAATAATTGATAAGAGATTCGTGAAAATTTTTGCATTGTGTGGTAAAGTGAAAACAAAATTGAATATTTTCTCTAAAAGCCACTAAAAATACAGCGGTCGAAAGTCATTTATGAAATCAAATCAATAAAAAACTGAGAATTTTAGATTACGCGCATCACAATCATCTACTGTGATTGCAACTTTGGTTGCCAAAGAACACAAGTATTGACATATTATTTGCTCTATTTAAAATTATTTAAATGAACGCTAAGTTTAGTGAGTATAATTATAATATCTATGTGAGTATGCAATCAGACATTTTTAAGAACTTTAGCACAGCAATTAATAATATTAGATGTACAATCAAGGTAATTAATATCAAAGCGACTGAGAGCACAAAAAATCTTTGGTTCATCATCATAATTATAAATTTCGCACACAACAATAACACACACGCACTCATACATTTTTTATAGTTACAATTCTAAGAAATTCCACTACACTAAAATCTAAGTTATTTTATTATGTTGGTTATTTTTTCTCTTTATAATTTATGTTCGTGTTCACTATTTCTTTTTCAAGCTAATATATTAATAACTAGAACATGAAGACAGGACGTTTTATTACTTCTCTATTTTAAAATGTACTTTTAACTAAATTACTTAACCCAGCAGCCTTTCCAAACATTACTAACTGTTTTTACAAGATTACGCACTCACACACACACAATCCCAAAAGATTTATTCATTAATTATATGGTAACTTAAAATTAATTCTAAGCATCGATTTATGTACACTTAATTTTAGCATGGCTACATTTAGATCATCGCTTTTCAAGTCTTATTAATGGCTTGCCTCTATATGTGTGAATTCAAATGACAGTCATCATCATAATTTGAAAAAAGCAATTTAATTAACAAACCTACAACCCTGCTTCAGCTGAAATTCTTTTTTAACATATCTTTGAAAATAAACTGTTTCGACAAACTTTTTTATAGCAAAGTAACTATTTTATGATAACATTAGTTTTCACAACTTTGAAAATTAAGTGATGCTTAAAAATGTATTTTCGTTTACAAATCAAATTTAGTCATACGTTCATATTTAAATTCATACATACATACGCCACACATTCTTTCCAACATTCACAATTAGCATATCATCACATACACCTTTATTCGTATAAAATTCATGACATTTTCAACTTTATTTTTTCGTGTAATGTAATAATTTGTACCTAACGCGCTATGCACTCCAGAAATGAGAGCATAATAATTCCTTTCAAAAATCAATCAGTGTGTGACATTGCTAAAGTCTTGTAATTTTACACGGACTATATTTTAAATATTGCTTTAATTAATTTTTATGCGTTTTAAGGTATTATAATTAAAGGTTAGATTAGGTTGCTTCATAAATCTGAATTTTATTTTAATTTTGCATGATCTTAAATAACAGGTAGATATATACTCTAATTAGACGAGAGAAGTGTAAATTTTCTCCTTTTTCAAGTTTATTATGTACAATTTTTCAGATCATCATCAGCAATTCATTTTTTTGAAAACCCAACCTTACAAACTTACTTAAAAGGATATAAGTACTATAAATTTAATTTTAGCCAATTATAACATGGTATACACACATTTTATGTACATATTTGTGAAGACAGAGATGAGATGAAGAAGCTCAGAGCGGTAATAATGGTGGTGCCTGACTTGATCAATAACAATACAATATAGAATTTTAATTGTACATTATGATTTTCACGATCAATTTAAAGTATTTTATACGAATGACATCAAAAATGACAAGAGGATAACATACCGCAACACACCTCATCTTTTTAAACACTCAATTCAATATTTTATGTATTTACGTAACTATATAAATTCTACAGGTAAAAGGTGGAAAGTGTAAATTTCAGTACGTATACAATTTTTTAAATTAAATCCTTACAACAAATTATGCTAATTTAAAAAGGATTCTAGAATATTTCTATAGTCATTGCATATTATGTACACGCAGAGTAAAAACTGGATGAATAAAATATCATGTACGTAGAGAATATTCCTGTATACTTACTAATACAAATATAATATGGTATCTTGCAGTTTAGTAGGTATAGTTACATAATTTGGTGATGGGGAGAAGAGGGGATTAATGGGAGGGAATGACGATGTGGGTAGCAACAACTCCGCCTGAGAAGAAGATGCGATTTTGTGGTTGTTGATGATGATGAATTGGACGTGGTGGTGGTAGCTGAGGAGGATGCTTTATTTTTTCCACCTTTTCTTGCATCAGCAGATGAAGTGGTGCTAGTTTGCTGATCTTCTTCGCTTGATAAAGTAGCAGAGTTTGTGTTGGTGGAGGAGCTGGTTACTGGAACTGATGGAAGGAGGAGCACGCTACCACCAGAAGCGATCGCAACAGCGCAGATGACAAGACTTAGAAGAGGGATCACTATCGATAAGGATGACGGATGGACTGAACAAGCGAAAGATGCGGGTGAAGTGATTCTCATATCACGAACTTCAGGCTCTGCAAACAAAAACCAAAATGACTTGGTGAGATCATCGCTCATCATAAAAAAATACATCATAGTACATTTACCATACAGTTTACCACCACCACACAGCAGGAAAAGAAATTACATTTTCTTATCCCAAAAGAATAAAAAACCAGTAAAAGTGTATAAATGGCAGTGTTTTTCTACTCCTCATTCTCCCCCCGTTTCACACAGACACACACGCAAAAAGCAAACAGTTCAAGAAAATACAGAAAGTCTAAAAAATTGACACATTCTCTTCATCAAACCAATTTAAGTGTTTATAGCTTTCAACCTTTTCCAAGTACCGCTGTCATTTTGGGTACTTTTTGGGTTTAATGTTCTTAAGATATAGAATACATGTGTGTTGTGTAAGCAAGTATATAAGGTAAAAACTAAAGTATATTTTTATTTGTATTAAAAATGATTATTATATGGTTTGGGTTTTGATTATTTTTGGTATATACAATATACTAACCTGCTAAAACGTCATGTTGTGGAGATGATTCATACGGGTAATGCTCTGTGTTCAACAAACAACCAAAAAATGTATTCATGCCATAATGTTGTAGCATAAAAGCTTATAAAAATGTTCCATCAGCCACTACCAATAATTGTTATATGATGTTTTTCAAAGCTTATTATAATTTATTAAGTAGAAGAAAAGCGAGCATTCAATTTGATAGCGGAAAATGAAACTAGGTTAGAAAAATATTAATCCTTGAAATTTCACTTTACCTGAGCTCCTGGTGTTAAATTGAAAGAGATCGGATGGCTGTCCCCATCCATATTTATTTCTCGCTGTCACTTTGGCTTCGTAAATGACCCCAGGATCCAAATTTCGGATGTGGTACGATTTCCAATGGATCACAGAAGTTTGCACTGCTGCAATACTTCTTGCCACAGAGTTTCTCTCATAGTAGCTTGATGTTTCGCTTGGCGCTGCAGGTAAAACCACATCTAGCCAGGGTCCTGGTAAATCATGGGTTTCATTGACATGCTTCTTTCGGTAGGATAGGCGGTACTCATCCACTGGTGAGTAGCTTTCCACTGTCCAAGTGATGTTAAAGGAGTCCCTCATCCTTCCAACTGGATCACTCCGGAAAATTGCTCGGTTTGGTTTACCTATACGTTTTTTCATACAGGAGCAACGAAAGGATTTGAGATTTTTTCGTTGAAAATGCTACTTTGATGTTTGTAATTAGCGAATGTAATGAAGAGTGAAAGCGAAACGGAGTAGAGAAAAAACTAGAGTTTCTTTTCATCAGTCCACTTTACCTGAGAGTTCGATGTGCTTGGAGGAGCGTCCCAGCTTGTTATATGCCTCACAAGAGTAGTTGCCAAAGTCAGAGTGCTGGACTTTGCGGATGATTAGCGAGTGCCGCGAACCCCTTTCTTCCATTAGACGTCGACCATCAGTGTCAAGTATCATGGTGTCACGGTACCACTTCACTTTCTGCAAAAAAGAACAAACAGACAAACACATTTTTTCCATTAGCTTCTTTTCTTCTCCTCTCCACGGGCACACCCACATGTCACTTTCACCATTACAAAATTTTCTCAGAAAAAGACTTAGGAGAAAAGAAAGCATTAAAACCGGTAGGAAAACAAAGACACGTGAAAATCAGTATGAGTGCTTGTGTGCGTCAAAAAATTTGCGAGCGACATGTTTATAGAGTAATTCAGTATCCCATATGCGCCAAAGCACGCCAATGTAGATTTTCTAGATACAATTTCCGTTCTCATTCAGTTGTTTAAATTTTAAACACAAAGGAAATGCTCGGGACAAAGCGACAACATACATTACACAAGGTAAGGTGACTCATTTTTGCATTTTGTTCTCCCACAGAAAAATTTAACATGATGTTACAATTGCCTTTCCCTGTTTGTGTTTCACTCCACATTTTCACGTAATCATGATAGCAACAACTTTTTACCGACTTTGTTTTACAAGTTCTCTCTGTTTTCTATTCGAGAGTTCCAGTTGTTTATTATGTTGCGTTACTGGCTGCTATTTATATGTTTATTGTGTTTTAAGCAAACTATTTTACGAGGTGATAATATGCGTGCTAACCGGTAATTACGTGAAAGGATATAAATAAAATTTATTAAAAACAGTTGCCACGCCACACCAAGCAGTAACGAAACGAAGAAAAGGGCTCCCTTCCAAACACCACCAACCCAACAACATAACTTACGTCACAACCAAGCGACTATTTTACATTCAATGTTTTTTTTCCAGGTTATCTCGTATGTGGGCTTCTTTCAACTTTCTGTGTTGTGGCTTTGTTAAAAACCATAACGGCCCATAAACTTACTAACATCATCAGTAAACAACGTATTATGTAAATGGCAAGGCAACGTGCTTAGAAAAAAAAGATTGTCTTGACAAATGTTATGCTGAACATTGAGAATGCTTTATAAGCCCAGTTGAGCAGAATGGTGAAATATTGCACAATATTTTTGGGACCTCTCAGAGAGTCAACCATGAAATTGCAATTCTACTCATTTCACACATAACAATACGCATGATCATTAAATAAACTGCTGTTGTTGAAGAACGAGATTACAAAGAAAGGTAGCGGAAATGAGAATTAATGCGTGCTCCTCTGCTATGTTGCCTGGTGGTAGAAGAAAACGTTATGCTTTCTATTTTGAGTACGCGGTGGAACCTGCCATAAATTAAAACAAGTCATGTAACCTACCGAGAAGTGACTATGGCAAAAAAAATAAGAACAGGAACTGCTTTCTTCCGTTGTCGTTTACATTCATTCGTGGAACTTTTGCAAAGTCTCTTTTAAGTCCGACGCGATATTATTTCCTTTAAAAAAATGAAGTACAACACGACATGCTACTGATGTGATGATATGATAACCACGAGAATACATATGAGTTTAACATGCACGAAGAAAAGAAAATTATTCGGTTAAAAATATCATTATTTAAAAAGCAATGACATTTATGACCTCAGCTCTCATTCACTCAGTTAGTATAAAAAATGTTAATGAATATTACTCTTGTGTATTTATAACCGTCTCAATATATATTGCAAACGTGCATGTGGCAAGAAAGCAAAAAAGTGAGTGTAAGAAAGTTTCACTATGGATAATTCAGGTGGAGTTATGACAATTCATTCATTATTTTACAAATTTATTGCATTGTTTTTGTTAGTGAGAATAAAAAGTCAAGAAACTTTCATATAGACCACCGCCACTGACTACCAACCCATGAAAATGAACACATTTCACACAACAAAATTCATGATTATTGAGTTCCGACGTGATGTCCAGTTCAAGAACAGTTGACTTTTTAAGCATTTTTTTCACGTTTCAAAAAAACTTATATATGTTATGTATGCTTGTGTTAAATTAAATGCGCAACGCTTGAGAAAGAACGTGTTTAATTAACAATGTAAGAAATATGCTGATGCAAACTGAGTCAAGTACCGAAAATTGCAAAATTAAAAACACTAATTTTAGGCTAGAATGTTTACGTAACACTTATCGCCCGCCCACACATGATTTTTTTTCTTTAACCCAACTTTCTCATGCATGCAACTTTTTGGCTTCCTACCCAAGATTCACATTTGATCAAGTTTTGTTCGAAGCTTAGTAAAAAGATCAAATGAAATGAAGAAGAGAAAATGATGATGAAGTAATCAAGGAAAACTTGACTAGACTTATGGGAAACTAGACTATACACAGTACGTAGCCATATTTATCAGGTATAAAACTATAACATCAAGTTGATGATGATGATGATGTGGCGGTGTTGATAGCTGATCACTTGTCTTCATTAGCAAAGCTCTCTCACTCCTGACTTGGCAGATGATGGGTCTCGATCTCTTTCTGCCTTTCACTCAAGTAACCTTAATAAAATTTTCGTTCCTTAAAAATACATTTCATCCACCTGTACACTAAAACCCAATCTATTTTTTCCATAGCTTTCTAAATTCGCAATATCAACTCATGTATGTTATGTCTAGCTTTTATTTAATAAATTTTTAATAAAGCATCCAAACTATTTATTTCATATAGTTTAATAGTGCTTTGCGATACCTTGCTTTTAAACAATGCAAAGAAAAAGGAAATATCCTCATTTTCGTTGCTAATTGGTTTATTTTTCTAACAAAATTCATTTCCACAATACATACATTTTTCGGTTTAAAACATTGTTATTCAATGCATCGCATTAAAATGTTGTTACAAGAAATACCACGCCACGTCAGCCGTCGGGAGATACCTTGTCTAACTGACGAGATTATAATGAGCAAAATTACTAATTCTCCGTATTTTCTCTTTTATATTCTGCAGCAAATAGTAACGTAACATTTTTTGCCTTTATAACTTCTGTTTAATACAGCATTGGTTTTAGGCAGAGCAGCGAGTAAAATTTAGTGAATTTAATTGGTTCTCAATCATTTTATAGCTTGTTTATTGTTACGACATTTCCAGAGAAAAAAATATCTGATTATTTCATACGTAATTTCCAACTCTGCTCACCGCTTAAATCTACTTTACCATCTCACGTTTTCAAGCACTCTTCCAATTGGCATCTTTGTGTCTAAAATATGTATGCAGCCATAAACCTGTTTTTATACAGAGCAACTATTAGCCTGTAAAATAGCATCAAGAATAATATCAAATACGAATGTTCGGGTTAGGACGTTTTTATGTCAGGCGGGAGCTTATTTATCGTCCTATTTGCACACACCAACGACCTCAAAATTGTTCCTTCAAAGAACGAAGGACGAGCAAGCCCCGCACCCATGATCACTAACGTCATCATCATCATTCTATCCTTCTAAAGCCAGTTCCCTGCTAAATATTCCATCAGCAAAGTCTACAAAATGTACCTACCTTAAGTATACACGTAGGTATAAATGATAGCTTTTACCGCAAAAAGAAAGAAGGCGGAGAAGGAATTTTGAGTAAAAACCTCACTTCTCTCACTTTCCCTACAGCAGCGTCGTCGAGATAGAAAGAGAGAGAGATGTACTCTAGTATTTAGTAAAGTAAATGGGAAATGTAATTTTCAGCGAAGGCGAATAATAATGTTTGCATAGAAAATTAGTCTCCACTCCACACTAATTCTGCCTGGTGCACAGAAATAAATGATGGTTGGGCGCTGTTACCATGAAGAACCAGACCCACAAGGCTTTTTTTCTTAATATCATATCACACTCATACCACTACTACCAACACCGCCACTACTATTTTCTTACGCGCCATTCTTTTCGGCTGCTGTTGCTGGTGATGATGTAAGTAAATCTTGTTATTTCGTCTTTTTACTGCTTTCTTTTCTTCCTATCAATAATATTTAATAGCCATAACCCCTGTCTCTGTATGCAAGCATGCATGCGTACACTACACGAAATGATTATTATTCAACGGACCGTTATAACCGCCAAGACCAAGCCATGTGCACTGTATTGCCCAGGAAAAATGTTCTAACATCTAATGAGCATGCATGCACGCTTTGCGATTTAAGTGGAGCGAGAGTGAGACTATGAGAGAGAGAAAGAGGAAGAAAAAGGGCGAATTCTTGAGGGAGCTGCTGAACAAGACAACAGAATATTATGTATATTTTTTGAGAAAGCGAACAAGTAAAAAAAAGAAAGTCAGTGACTGTCTTTCTACATTTATATTTTTATGTATGCTTGAATTCTTGTGGTTTTCACCACTCTTCTGTGGAGAGAGGGAGAAAGGTCTGAGTCTGACCCAGACATAAATATTCCTTTTTACCATTCCATAACGAAAAAATAAAAAATACGCACATTTTTTGTACATATTATTACAACTAGAAGAGGAGCACGAACAAGCAATCTTCCCAAGCTACTCTTTACTATCCAACCAACCACTCAGAGATGTACACAAAACACTAACACGCCATTATTCTCTTCTGGTGAGTAAACATTTTTCTAACTCTGACGACATCATCACCATCATCCCACTTCCTCCAACAAGAAGATGCAGAGCTTGTGAAAAAGGAGCTTTTTATTATGTATTTCTTTGTCTGTCCCTTTTCCCTTTCTACAGCTCTCTTTCTTTTTATCTGTGCTCGGTCATAGTTCGATGAACGTGAATAAAAATGGAAGGAAAATCGTCATCATTTACAAACGACCAAAAATGTGTGTATATTTCACATTTATTCGTTCTTGTTGCCTTTTGCATTGCTATTATATTATAAAAACTATAGAAGAGAAAGAAGGAAGAAATGGCAAAAAAGAGGGACCAAGAGAGACAGAGACTAAGAGCACGACAAAGAGAACAAGAAGGAAAGAAATAGAAGGAAGGAGAGAAATAAAAATATGGCTTTTCTTCCCAATGAAGACACTCGTTATTATTATTATTGTTATTGGAACTCTCATAATTTTAATGGAATTCCCCGGGTCTCCTCCCTTCCTCCACCACCTCATCACCATCAAGATCTACTTTACTGCAATAATAATAATTTGATGGTAGTAGCTTGTAGTGGTATATGTACTTGTGTGATGAAAATGGTCCTCTTTCTTTACTCTCCACATATTTTTGCGATAATATGAACTCCATTCTAGTTTCAGTGCATGGGACATTGAGACACTGGCGCTAGTGCTGCCAACCATGTAGCCTTGATGATGATAAGGTAGTTCCACAAGATAAGTGGATTACACACACTAGACACTCTTATAAGTAAGCTGTATACATTGTAGTTATATTAATTACATGACACAAATGATGATGATGAAGAGGATGAGAGTGGAAAGGGAAAGAAAGAGAATGTGCTACTTGGCTTGGTGTTGGGAGAGAAAGAGGACACTGGACTACTCCACTCTGCAATTTATTACACCAGAATGACTTGGTCGCGGGATGTGCAATATATAAGGTGTCGGGTGCATGTGTGAGTGTCTTCCGTTGTATGGAAACCGATGTGTGGGTGCAGGTACACAAATGTCATAATCATTATATTTAAATGAATGCATGTTTCAACTAGTATCAAGTTTTGGGTTCTTGTATTCTTCGATGAAATATTTTCGCATTTCACATGTGCACAGTGAATGCCAGAAAGAAAGTTAGCGCAATATCCTGATATTCATGAGAAAGCAATTAAAATATACAGGAAATTGTAAAAATAAGAGGAAACGTTTTATTCGTCTTTTAATAACTTAAGAGTCTACAAAAATATGCACTCAGCAAAATAAAAATTTGACAGAGCCAAGAAAAAAAACTTTTGTGATAGCCAAGCAAAACTGAATGCTGGCTTGTTTTATTTCCTTTTGAATTAATGGACTTGACGACGGAGAAAATTGCTCCTATTGACTATACTCCCTAGTGGCTTTAAGCAGGGAACATTTCTTAATTTTTCTTTTGTGGTCACAAGTGTTCGGAAGGGTAAATCGCACATAAAACTGCTTGAAAGGTGATAAAACAGTTGCTTACTCTACGTAAAGTTTATGTAACTGTTTTTGTAGCATCAGATCATGAAAAGTGAAGAAATTCGACATGACATTATATTATGGAAATTCTCCTGGACAAAAACCACCTGCACACCAATGTGTGAATGCTGTCGACGACAAAGTGTGAGCACCGTTAAATTCAAAAAAAATATTATGTCTGTTTTCCCTTTAAGTCAAAAACACTATTACATTTACTATTCACGTAAACTGGACTGGAAAATGACATCAAAGTTATTATAAGCCACGTGCCCGTATTTCTTGACTTGAAGAAAATTAGCAGATCAAGTTAGTGGAAGACAAGGCGAGAAATTCCATTTTTATCCTGATTAGCTTACTACTTTCATAATAAAAAGTGTGTTGGCTGTTGCAGTGCAGCTGCTGCTGTGCCATACTGCCACTTGGCATTGACTTTGTCAGTAAATTAGGAAAAATTTATGTGAAAGTCAATTACATAGAATTTTCTTTGCATCTACCAGTATATCTACAATCTACACCGCCAACGAACCATCCAGTCAGCGAAGATGAAATTATGGCGTTCACGTGCAAGTCTAGTTACTATATGTACAAGCGTCTGTGAACTGTGAACGGAACGAGCACCCAAGAAACCAAGTGGAAATCCAATTTCTTCACGAAAAGTGAAGTATAGTTACAAATAGCGAAGAAAACTGGTGGAGTGCATGAATGACTTGAGTACATTATTTCATTATTACACCACCCGCCAAAGACGTAATAACATTGCATTGCAAGCGGAGTAAAAGTCGAGCGGGGTGGAATAGCAATATTCCTGATGATGATCGGTAACAAAGTGGGAGCATTAGCAAATACAAATATATATATACCCAAGAAAATGTGAGAGTTTAACAAATGATTATTATGATCACACCACACACACATACAGTACATTATGTGTTATGAGTCTACCAATTTGTAGCAGTATAGCAAAAGCAGTCGAACTTTTACTCTAGAAGGAAGTTGCGACGAATCCTCCGTGACCAATTCAAGTTCTCTGGACACGTTTCACTGGATTTTTGGTGTTGGTGGAAAAAAATAAGAAAAAAAAGTCCAGAAGAAATCATCATTATCAACTTGGTCACAAAAATGGGTGGCCTTTTCTTGCTAATAATGACAGAAAAGTGTGTGGGCTCAAAATACACAGTACTTGAGTAAAAATACTTTTGTGTGTGTGTGGCTATTGGCTTCTTCGTAGACATTGACGTTACCAAAAACGCTTTTATCCTTTCTCGTACAAGCAATAATAATAGCTTTCTTAACTGGCTTTACTTTTACTTTCGGAGCAGAACCGTACTTAGCAGCAACAAGGCATCAGAGCAATAAAAATAGAAAATGGGAAAAGTGGCAAGTGCAGAAGTTGGCTAAAGAAGGCATTAATCGTCAAGTGGCGAAAATTCCACCTCATAATTCATTTACACGCTGACCAAACTGAATCTAATGGACTGTGAGCTTCCTCCTCCAACACTGTAAAGTGTAGCACAGTGCACACATTCATACGTACACACACATTTACAGTTAAACCGATAAAGCACATTTGGTTTTTCTCTGAGAAATATATTTGCTTGGATATATTTCTTAAAGCTATTTGCACAAAGTCATAAACCATAACGCTTTAAGATGAGTGCATCTGCATCCAATCCACATCCCACGTTTGAAGACATAAGGAAACGAAAAAAATGTGTGCTTATCCAGCTTAACTTTAAATATCATCTCTCAAACCAAATTGCATCATCATCAAATAAATTTTAACTGTTATACTTAAGAATGAACAACTTTCCCCTTTTCATACATACGTATCCACACATTATCCAAATTACAGTTTTTTCATAATCATTTATCTATTCAAACTGGTAGCTATAAACTTACATTACTGGTATGCATTACAGTAAAACCACATACATGTTGAAATGATCAGAGAAAACTTATAAAAATTGGGTTACCAGAGACTGTACGCGCATGCATTTCTTTTGTTGTCTTTCATCTTTGCAACCTTTTTTTCTTACTTTTTCGCATTCCTTTTGTCACTTGAAGTTATGAAGTCAACAGAACTGGATTACTAGCCAACACAATAAAAAACGCCAACGACAGGATTTGCTTTTACTTTGGTTCTCTACGACAAAATGCAAAGTCGAGATTCGCAGTAGCCTAGAATCGCAGAAGCACAAAAGCATACATATATTTTTGCTTTGTAGTATTTTGGTGAAAAAGGCTGAGTGAGACTGACAAAAGAAAGAAAAAGAAAGCCCACAAATCATTATTCCTTGCACATATACAACAGTACAGTTCAAAGGAAACAACTTGTCATCATATCGTCACTCTGAATGTCTCTATATACTTTATTTAGCTTTTTTATGGAAAAAGATTCAAACTGGTCATACGGACATTCTGCTAAAGTCTAAACTAAACAAAAAGACACTAGCAACATGGGAAAATTGGGACAAAGAAAATATACTTTGCTTTGCCTTTCCACAAAAAGCAGTCACAACAACTTTACGTTACGTTATTTATTTCCAGACGAAAAAATGTCTTTTTTATTTCTAAACATGTCCATGTCCAGAGAAGCAACTAATAAGCTACTTTATTCTCTTTTCCTTTTTTTACGATGAGAATAAGAAGTACTTTGGTTAATGTTCTTCTCCACAAAAAATATACAAAGATATATATTCCCTTGTACTTTCTCCGAATTGACCATCAGAGAGAGCAGCTAAGCAATAAGAAAAAAGTGAAACAACAAATCATCAAAATACGACGCGGAGGAACAAACATAAAACAGATAAATACATGCGTAGCCTACATATACCAGTCTTTTGGTGTGGTTTCCAGTTGGAGATAGTATGCTTGGGTGCGTAACTCAAACCAAAAGAGCAATAAGCTCGAGACAAAAGACAAGTTGAATCCGAATAAGCTTGTATAGCAGCAGAGTAGATAAAAACGGAAGTGTACAGTGAGAAGAAAGCAGTTTTTTCTGTTTCTCTTTCTCCTTTTTTCTCTTCTGTATGTTCTTTTGCTGCTGTAAACAATAAATAATGAGCGTGTACACAGATAAAAAGCAGAACTTGTTTTATGTGCAATAATTTCCGAGAAGCTGATGACTTATGGGAGTCCCTTTTCCTGTTCATTACCATTATTACCGATGCCGATAGACTAGTGCCATAATAATAATGATAATCCTCCTATCCTGAAAAAAATCTTTAGAAAAAAACTGCCCCTTTATCTTTCAAATGAAGTTGTGTTCATGTTGTTTATGTGGTAAAAAATGAAATACATGACAGGATATAGAGTATAGACCACATTCAATTCATATGGATGTGACCGCCCGGAAGGGTCGCCAACTTTGTCTCTATAATTTTTTCAAAGAGAATAAAAAAGTTGAAAGTGAAATGCACTGACAGTAGAGAAGCGAAGCAACTAGCTAGCTGAGCTCAGATTCCTTCTACTGACTTGACTACACAAAAAACCACATGGACAGTCCAAGTCGAGTGGCAATTTTTTCCTGTGAAACTTTCTTGATGATGTAATGAGAATAACATGATTTGGCTGACCCCATCAGCATCATATCACCCACCAAAGTAAGTTATCGCATTGATCATGACATGACAAAGTTGATTCTTTATGGGTCCTACTCACACTATCAACCAACAAGTTTGTCAAAAAATCCACTTCTTTAGACATACATACATACTGACCATAATTTTCTTGCTATCTTGCTACTTCAACGTCTTAGTCCAATGTCCAACTCTTTATTTTCTTCATGATTTGGTTTGCCCTACTTTTTTCCAACTCTCCATTCTTCATCAAAATTAACCGTTTCCCTTTTTAACAAGTCCAGTAAAAAAACTTGTACTTTTTTTTACTGTTCCTCCTTCCAAGTCCGAACAAGTTTCCTTTTCCTTCCCTGATGACGTATTACACAAGAAAAGAAGCACAATCACAATCAACCAACAACTTTTTCCTCTGCAAATGAACTCTGCAAAGAAACGACTGATTGAACTGGTGTGTAAAGCTAATAATGGAGCAAGGCAAAAAGGAGAATAAAGAAAGCTAGCCAATGTATAAGAACTTTTTGGTGAGAGAGAAAGAAGATCATTCCATCTGGACTCCTTAGAGAGTTTGGAAAACAGTATAGTCAAGTCAAAAGCCAGTGTATATGTTTGTGTGTCCATAAAAATGTAGCCTTTTTTCCAATAAATGAGCTTTTTTCAACTTTCTTTTCTTATTAAATCGAGATGCATTATATATAACTAATGGGATGCTATGAACAATGGGCAGAGGGTGATAATAATATAGTGTGTTGTTGTTTGATAGCATTTACACTTTTCAAACAGTTTTTTTTGTTACATTTTCTTAAGATCAGTTTTTTTCTTTTCTTTTAGCGTTTTTCACTGCTGCTGGCGTTTTTGATGATGATGATGACCGCATGTGGTATGTATATAGTGTATGGTATACTACTTGGTTGGGTTTTTTGGTGGTAGCTGAAAAAAGTAAAAGTATCAAAAAGTCCATTGTTTTTTTTCTTCTGGCTATATGGTTGTGGTAGATGATACTGTGTGCTGATATCTGATTTACAATTCACAGTGTGATCTGTCCAAATGCTCCTTGTTCCGGATGAATAACTTTAACAAAACAAAAACAACACAGCAGCATACCACCGACCACCAAAAAGCTTAAAGCAAAACAAAAGAGAAAAACTTCCTTTAAAAATTTGTGCTATTTTTTCTTCTTATCATCAACCAGTTTATTTCTTGTTTTCTCTTCCTTTTTACCACACACAGCATCAACAACGGTATCTTGTCGAGTTCATTTGTTGTTGTGTTTTTGTTACTCTTTTGTTTTCCTCTCAACTCGACTTCTTCTTTTTTACTTTCACGCTGAGTTTGACTTGTTGGCTGCTCATCAAACAGGATGTACACACAAATGCCCTTCTCACTTTCACCATGTCTTATTTACTTTCTCGACTTTTTTTAACTTTCACGGTCGAACACAACAAAACAGAGGATAAAAAAGTGTACAACAAATATATTTCCATAATAATAAGCACTATATTGAACTTCAGGAGAAATCATAATCATAAGTCAAATTGGATACATTGGAAAAATAGAAAGGAAACAGAAAGAAGCTGTGTTTCCCTTGTACAAAATATTATTCCAACGTATTTTTCTTTTTTGGAAAAAGTTGCTCATGCGGACAAAAATCGAGGAAAAAACTTTCTTTTAATAGAAACAGCGAGTGTAGCAATGACAAGTCAAGCATAAAGAAATTTTTAGCAAAATATTTAGGCAAAATACTACCTTCCTTTCAGAAAAGTTTTTTCTTGATGAATATTACAGTCGAAATGGGAACAAAAATGTTTTAATTTGGTCGCCCGTGCATAATACGTTTTCAAAAATACAAGTAATTTTTGTGTTTGTTGAAATATGGATGACTTAAAAAAGTAATCCATTAAGTTTACTAAAAATACTACTAAAGAATTACTACCAAGCATTAACATAGCTGGTTGAGTAAACAGTTCTCTTGAACTTGCTCTTGATACAGTTAAAATCCTGCTCTTCAGCTTTCATTTTATGATTATATTATAGTTCACATTCATGAATGCACCTGCAAATTACCTGCATAGTGGGCACATTGTCGCATTTGGAGTATAAATATTACGGCCACACACAGCCTTCAATTTCGTACTTTTTAAAATTGGAGTTAAACAGTTATAACCATTATAAATGGTTATTTTTAAAAAAGAACACATATTCATAGATTTACTTTTCTCTCCTTGCTAAAATTGATTTATACAGTGAATTTAGTGAATTCAATTATTTGTAAAACACCATTTTCTATATAAATTATTCTCTTCGACTTTTGTATGAACTGCCATCATTTTTATCATGCATCTATTTTCGTATAGGTCATTTGATTTTCTTTTCCTATATCACACATAATCCTCTCCCCTTTTGTTTTGATGGTTCCCCAAAGTCCAGTTTCACAAAGAAAAAGTCAGTAATGATAACAATCGTCTTCTATATTGCTTATAGACCAATTTCCACTCTGATTCCATGATTTATGGAGATTAGTGAACACTTGCCATGCCATAATGTACTAACAAATTGTACATCATTCATCATCCTCTTTCTCTACTCATACTTATCCACACGTTATTCTGCACTATTACTTTCTTTGAACAGTTGGAGAGCTGCTTCGTAATGAGGAACCATCACTTTGGAGTCGAGACAACAAAATTAATAATTGTCCACTCCTTTTCTACATCGTAAATATCCGGCGGAAATATTATCCCTGGAGAGTCGTTACGATAGAATAAATAAGTAATACCATACAAATAACTTCATATTGCTTGAGTAGAAGCAATACATATATTTTAGCCCTTGCTAATGAATTGAAGTGGTATTCATTTTATATTGTTGACCAGCTGCCAAGTTACGTATAGACCAGAATCACCCCCATAATCAATTTCAAGAGAAATAGAAAAAATGATAAAATTGAGATGCAAGATTCAAAATAAAGATTCACTTCCAACTTCCAAATTACAGTAACATGAAGCATAAACCACCTCCTTACCTATAATATTATCAATTTCCTTTCATTTAAAATCCATGAATACAAATATTCAATTCAGTATTGATCATCCGAATTTCACCTAATAAAAGATTTACACAAATCAATAGAACAAAATCAGTCTATTACCTAGTGATTTTGTAAGATAATCAACGGCATTTCATACCTTGCATACAACGTTTCTACGGTTTCTACCATTTTATGCATGTTATCACTAGGTAATTAGACTGATTTTTTTCTATTTATTTGTGTAATTCATTTGTAAGTTGTGAGGCAAACCGTCAATACGATCATGATAACGAAAATAACTAAACTTCAATTAAATAACTGCTTTGATTTAATTTTCAAGTTTCATCGGATTTTTAATTTCGAGATTACTTACGCACTGGTCATCAAAATCATCAAATACCTTTACCAAATACATATAAATAATGCTTCGGTTTACTACTGACTACTTTAATTCAATTTAATTACCGGCAGGTTCAACAAACTAACTTTAACAATTTATTTTAATCATTACTTTTGAAAGTCTAAAGTTACACTGAAATCATTGTCTCTCTACTCATCTCTTGCTTTCTTATCTTACCGTTCACAAAATACACTAAAAATAGCGCACACACAAGTTCCAGAAAAATATGCAACTTACAAATCAACTAACATTATCTTATAAAAATATACCACCATTCTTAAAGCAATACAAGAGTCAAAATGATATAACAAGTTGAGATAGAGAACTTTCAACCCGGAAGGAATCGTTGGTGCACTTACAAAAATTGGGATGCATGTATGTATATTACACTATTTATACCACCCCATTATGTAGCAGTTTTAGAAAATTAATTTTGAAAATTAGTTGCTGCTGATAATCTTTGTACTACGGCCATAAAGACGTAAATAGTTAAACGTCAATTAACTAGCAGTGCTTTCATTTAATTTACACGTTTTATTCATTAGATATGTACTAATGTCAAGATAACATAACATACGTCCGTGCATCCGGTATGCACTGCTTATTTACACTTTACAAGTCGACTACCCCAGTACTACTTTAATTATTTCACTTCAAAAGCCAAACGTTCATTGCGTCAAAACTTATTCACTGGTCATCAAATATGTTTTACAAATACATATAAACAATATAGTACTTCGGTTTACTGCTGACTACTTAAATTCAATTCAATTACCGGCAGGTTTATAACAAGGTTACTTTTACAATTTATTTTAATCATTGATTTTCAAAGTCTAAAGTTACACTGGAATCATTGTCTATCTATTGATCTATGTACTTTTACTGTCGTTGACCGTTCACTCACATTAAGCACAAATTATTTCGCACACACACGTTCCAGAAAAAAATGTAACTTCAGTAGTCTTATCATGAATATATTCCAAAATTCTTGGAGCAACATTAGAGTAAAAATGATATGAGATAGAGAACTTACCACGACCCGGACGGAGAGTCAATGGAAAAAATTGGCATTTCTACTATAAGTACACTATTATATCCCAATTTCTTCTCCATCTAATTGGCACATTATTTACGTGTATAGCAACTTTAGAATTTGCAGTTTAGTCTCAAATGTTTCATATTGTGTTAGTTGCTACTGATAATCTTTGTACTACGGTCCTAAAGACGCAAACAATTTAACGTCAATTAATTAGCAGTGCTTTCATTTAATTTTCAAGATTCATTAGATTTGTACTTATGTCAAGATAACACATATGCATCCGGTATGCACTTCTTATTAACACTTTTTTCAAGTCTGCTACTACTATAATTACTTCACCTCAAAAAACAAAAGTTCATTACGTCGAAATTCGCATTCAAATCATTATCTCCCTACTCATCTCTTTTGCTTTTTACCTCACCTTTAAAAAACTGCACAAAGAATAGTGCACAGTGCACACACATACATGCCACAAAAACAACTACCAAATCAACTTCAATTATCGAACAATGAAAACAAACCTAAATCTTCGGAGCAACATGAATAAAAAAACAATTATCTTACAGCTATAACCCTACTCACCAATTATTTTCCTCCAATTACAGTTGAGTCATCACCATTCACCCAGCTCAAAAGCCACCCCGGGCAGCCATTAGCGCCTTTATCTCCATACCCAACTTAGCGTCACCCAACTGAAGACGTGTTATCATATTATTGAGCTTCTCATTATGCTGTTTCAAAAACGCATTCTCATTTTTAAGTTGTTGAAGCTGCTCTTTCTTGCTCTGTCGATACCATTTCGAGTATGCATTTTTACTCAATCTTTTGACCTCATTTTGAGGCATACTGCTTGCATTCTGCTGGCTTGCAGGATGATATTTCTTTCGACGTTTGGCTGGACGTTCAACTGACTCGTCGGGCAAACCAACAACGTCCACTTCTTTGGATCCCTTAACTATGTTGGCTGTTCCAATTCTATTAATTGTGACATCTTCTAATTGACCTGCTTGATCATGTGCATCAGCCTGATACGGTCCCGATTCTTCATTCAAAATCTGGCAAAGTTCTTCAGCCGAAATAGATGTGTCAATCTGAAAATAAAATAAAAATTAATTTAGACTCCGAGACGGAGATTTTAAACCAACTTTTTCATGAAGATAATTTCATAACTATTCATTTCAGATTTTATAGTGACTTATCGCCAGTGAAATTGCAAATAACGCCACAAAAATTGCAAATAACGCCACAAAAATTACTTGACGAAGGTGGGGAAAACAGTACTGCACTCAAAAAACTGTTATACTGAAATAATTACAGAACTTCCGAAAAATATTCTGGTGAGACTCGATTAATTATATTTCAGGGATCAATGAAAACTAAACTCTATCACAATTCAACCATTCTTGCCAGAGAAATAACGATTCAAAGTAGAATTAAATATTCCCCGTTTAAATGCATGCATAAATGGATAATTTCCTATGACACACTCCACCCCCTAAATAAAATTAACCAATCAAGTTGAAGTTCCAGCTGGAGTTTGGATCCAAGACATGAACTCCGGCAGTAGGTCAACGAAATTATGAATGTCCCTAATCAGACTCGTTAAAGTATAGGTATAGGTTAGCATCCGATTTTTTATTTCAAAAATGCACTTAACTGTAGATTGAAGTCCGCTCTTTCTAATGATACCACGTTTGTAATAATTTAGCAGTCCTCCGCCGCCACCTCTGCCCAAACTCTGACTACTCATGCGGCAGCAAGCTCCTGGGCAACGTGAGACAAAGACTGTTCAGGAGGAACAACGATGGAGGTGGATCGAGGACGGGACGAGGTGGTCAGAGACCGAGTACATACTCTTGCAGTCCTACTACTACGATTATGGTAAGGTATTTTTATGATTAGCGTGGTGGTGAGGTGAACCTCATTGACCACCAACTGCCAATTTATGTATACCTTGTAGTACTCCAACGCTTTACTCGTACGCTTTTATATGTTCCATGTCCCCCTTCAACCCATCCTCCGTGGCCGCTGAAAAAAACCCTCATATATACTCGTTCGTGTTCGCTTACCGGTGTGTGAACCCCCTTTAACTGTAACGCATGCATGCACACCAGCACTTCCCTCAACCCCAATCCCCCCACCCTTCCAAACCCCACCAACCCATCCACTAAACCCAACAAATAACTAATAATTCCAACCACACACAGGCAACAAACCAAACAGTCTGCCTCACAATGGAAGAAGACGACGACGCGTTTGTCAACCCAACAAATCATTGTAGAAAATACTACTTTCTCTGGTCAGTGTACACAACTTCTGTCAATCAAATCAAAGTTGTTTAGTAAAAACTGTCCCAAATGCCTTTTCCCATTCCGCTGATTGAAATCAACGCTAATTATAGCATAGCTAGTCTCTATGGGATGCCTTAGTAGTAAGATGACTAGTAACACTGTTATAGACATGGAAATGGTACCCCATCGGGTCAAACGGTGCGAGTCCGGGAGAGGCGCCAATGTAAAAGTTGTTCAGGACATTAAGGTTTGGGTCCTTGTATTTTTCCTTCTCAACCAAAAAGCCCTTGGATATAATATTTTGAAGGCATCGGAAGAAGTGAAGACCCTCTAGGGTCGTCTGTCTTTGGACAACTGTACTGCCAAAACCGAATGAGGTGCGTGTTTTGTCAT
>JAQFXM010002555.1:0-24230 GCA_034693345.1 Entomobrya multifasciata
TGCAAATTAATGAACTGCTAATTCAAGCATACGAACCGGAGAGACACATCGAGCTGAATTGTACATAGGTATTGATATACCTCTTGGGTATGAAAGCGTACCTGATGAGGACGTTGCCTTTAACTGAAACGTAATACTTAAAAGGTACAAAATGGAACACGAAACACACATTTTGAAATGTGTTTTTCACTGTGCTACTTACTTGCAACTAACAATGATACAAAGAATCGATTGTCTACATTGTCAGTTTTTTTGGAGGTAACTGATATAATGTTATATTCACTGGTTTGAGTAGTAGCCTTAAAGGCAATGAAGAGCAGGTTTTGATCAGTAAAAGAAAGTAGAAGAGTAAATGATGATGAAATGAAGGCACTCTCAAAAAGCAAGCCAAGCTAGAACCACTTTCAGATAGTTTCTATGCAATGCATGTGTGGTCACAAAAAAGTCTTCCTGTTCTAGTGTGAATTGTTCTGAAGCACTTGACTGTGTGTGAGAGGAGCAAGCGATGACAAAGAAACTCGATTGTTGCTGCTGCAATATGTCGTTGGCTTGTACTACTTGGATGATGATAATGGTACTAGTGACGATGATGATGATAAGATGTCTAGATTGCAACTGGAGCAAAATAAGAATGAGATAAAACTGAAAAGTGCAGCTGTTTTATTCTTTTTTTTTTGGTTTTTTACTTGATTCTCATATTATTATACATAGCGCGTGGCGTAGGTATATTTTTATCATATTATATAAAAAATGCTCTTCTTTCCATTTCACTGGCTGTACAAAACGAAAAATAATAAAAAATCCATTCCCACACATTGCATCAGTGGTGGTACATGCTCTCATAATAAAGTAGAGTGAGAATATCATCTTCATCATCATTCTTTTCTCTATTTTCTTGTATTGCCCTTTTCCAATCCATTTTATTTTTTCCTGGCCATATTATAAGTGTAATGTGACTACAGTTTCCTCTCTATCTGTGTAAGTACTATACTTTCTGTACTCACAACCGTGCATAATGCATATACACACATGCCTAACATTTTCCCCGTTTTTTACACTCTTAAGGGAATACACTAGAAGAGATAATTCGAATACGTCTCTCCATTCGTTCAGCTGTCTTGATAAAAAATTGACTATCCTTTTCTCTTAACTCTGTTAGATCTTTTTTTTACTGCATCGGGGAAAAAATGTATCTCAATAATATGTGCATTACATGCATCAGATTTTATTTTGCTGCTGTGGGACATACAAAAAGGTTATTGTACCTATTCCGTTGTGAATATACATAACATGAATTGCTATATGGTCTATAATAATGAAACGTGTGCGATGGGCAATCCTACACACACAAGACAAGACGAATGAGTGAAGTGAATGTTTTAGGAGAAAAAAACTGAAAAAACTAAATTTGTGGACAGTGCAAATATAAGAGTAATGTGAAGTCCATCCGTGTGTATGATTCGTCCTCCTACGAAAACTAATGTTTTTGGGACCAACTTCTTCAACTTCATTTTCCCCTGAAGCTTATTTTCTCTGCTTTTATTACTTGAAATATGCACACACGCGAGAACGGTGAAATGTATGTACAGCTGTGAATGTTTGTCTGATTGTATGTTTCTCTCTCTCTTTCTCTGAGTATACTTGCGTTGTTCTGAGTGAGAAAAGTGAAAGCTGTCGAACTATATACATGTATGTAACTTACTAACCACAACTGTCTGGTGTATTCAGGCTAAAGCCAAGGAAAGCTAGGGTAAGTCAATCCATTTACAACAACACAGACACAAAAACTCTGTTTTTTTCTTCTTTCTCTTCTTTTTTGTCTACCTTTTACATCATTCCATCTTCTGTTGATTTTAGTCTAGGAAAACATACAGATTTGTTTCCACTCTACTTCATTCATATACACACATTCAAGTTTCAATACATCTTAAGTAGCTTTAGACAATATGAAGCTGATGGCAATGAGGATGAAAGCATGTATGTATTGTTGACGTGAGATGCTGATGAGGATGATCGGGATTTATGAGCAAAGTATGCAATATACATACTATACCGACTATAGTACTAGCTGGATAAAGTACATGAAATACAAATATTCCAATTTGCACTTATCCAATCATCATGTACCATGCTACAAGGAGTAATGTTTCGAAGAACATGGAACCATCATCAACGCACCGGTCGGTATTACATAACTCTGTAAGTACACAGGTGTTTGTTTTGTGGAATTGGTTCCGTGTTGCTTGAAAATACTAATGCGTATTACGTGCAATTTTGAATGTACAGATGAATCATGAAGAAAGCATGACTTGCATGCTTGACAACAATCCAAGTCGTGTCAGAGTTCATAATAAAGTAAATAGGAAGAGATGCGCTTCTTCACGTGTGTATTTACTCTAGCAAGAAAAGAGAAACTTGTTTTTATTCCTGTCAGTAAGTAATCCTTTAAAGGGATGATAGTTGTTCGTCGTCTCAAGTCTGAAGGCATTTACACTAAAGTTCCTAATGCTACTGATGACTTGCAAAGTCAAACCCTCATGGCAAAGTGCGTTTGTAGTCTAAATATTGACTCTGGGAAAGTCAAACCTGTGTTTTCACGAGTAAACCAAAAACCAGGAAGGAAAAGCCAAGAAGGTGGATGTACACAACGTTAAGCTCCATGGCTTTTATATTTTTGTGTGATGAAAAGCAGTAAAAAACATAAATGTAATGTATATGACTGTGCTAGAAACGTTAGCGTTGATGCTTTGCTGTTGACTTTATGTGATGATAAGGACGTTTTAAAGAAAAAAGGGCTTTATTACACCACGACCACACACAGTTATAAGTAACAAAGAAGATTGTGGGAACAAACTCTCGTGTATTTCCTGTGGAAAATCACTTACTAGTATTATATACATACATATTTGCCTTGAAAAGGGCAGACTGTTATATATATAATTTTGTAAGATACCTTTACTGTATATCTCTTATTCATTTAAGCTTTCCATTATATCGTCATTTGGATTGGTATATGCTGCATAACAGGTAGAATAATAGAGATTTTGAAGAGGATCATCACAGTGATGAATATGATGAGCTCAGTATTTCAACCGCATTATGAGTCCATATGTTCAATGTTATGTTTAAAGTATTTATGTTCTTTCACATCTACAATCTTTTCGCTCTTTTTAGTACAGCGTTGGTTAGGCTGTCTGAAGATAAACGTTACGATCATGGGATTCGCTAACTGTATCATCATGATAGAATACGAATGACAGATATACTTTTTTGTTTAGCCAGATAATAAATGAAAGTGGAAATTACCTGACCGAATGAAAGTAGTATGAAATGTAATAAACAAAACATGGATCTCATTTTTACGGCTTAGACTTTACAAAAAGTTAGAAACGCAATCCATTATTGTACACATCTTTGAATCTGTCCTAGCGCTGCGGTTTGAAACGTATTTTTTCCACTTGTACCAGAAACGTAACAGTCAGGGATGGACTGCTGGCTGACTTATTGTATTCATGGCCAATGGCCAGTATACCAACGTTCGTTTTTCATCACAAGAATGTCTATCTAGATATATGAATGAGCAAACAAAGTAATTTTTTTATGAAATCTCATGATGCCCATAAAACATGCACATGTTCACCTTCTATTTTCTATAATTATTATACAAGATCCACTATACTTCTTTAGTATTATAACTATACTGAAGAGGAGAACTTGATAAAAGCAAAGGTAAGCAAACAAATGTATTCTCAAGGGCTACACAAAAATGAAGTAAGGTTGCTTTGAGTGTGGATTTTTTCAGATTTTCATATTTATACATAATTTCACCAAATTTGAAGGTTTTTTAAAGTTCATACCTATTAACTCGTGAATTTGACCTGGGAAATCTTAATGGTGTTACATAATTCAAGTCGGTGCATAGATACTATGTGCTTATCATGTCCTTGGTACTGTGTGGAGAATTATTTCTAGTTTTTATAGAATCTACAGCACTAACAAAACATATTCAACACTTTAAAGAAAAAAATCTTTTGGTTTAGTGATGAACTTATCTTTATCTCTACTTTCGTCCTTTCTCTCAAGTTGGATATCGCATCGCACTTCTCTTCAGGCTATGCAAAATAAATAACTTCCCGTCCTTGGTACAAAGGCACTAAACTTTGATAGCATGTAGTATACCATATAAGGAGAGAAGAGTAAAATGTGCATTTATTTTGGAATGGAAATTTTTTCTCTCAGAAAGTAGCAGTTAGACGAGCTGATAAAAACACGTTTTGTATTTTGCAAATTGCTGATTTTGTGAGAATTCTATTTTGCTTACTTTTCGATTTCAACAAAATTCTCAGATTTCTATTCATCTCTGTTTTCTTTTCCAAAGATAATCATAGATAATTTTCTACATTCACTATCTGAATATAAATGGTTTACTAAAATATAGAAATTGGAAAGCCAGCCAAATGGGGTAAAAATTGGCATATGTATGTACGTTTATATGCACATAATATGCTATACATATAGTAATACCGTATTTCGATACAACAAAGATACAAAAATATTACCTTCTAAGAACCAGTTTTTTAAATTAAAGTAAATGGGCATGGTACTACGAAAAATAAGGTTTATCAATCTACTAAAATAATCGTTAGATGTCCATTTGTAAAAACTATTCTATCGAAACAAGAGAAGAACTGCATGAATCACAATTACTTTCATTTCCTCACAGTTGTAATAAAATAACAAACGTTGTACGTTCTAACAACTTAAAACGTACAACAGCTTTACAAATCTTCTATGGCAGTGGTTTTCTGCTTTATAGTGGTACTATTACAGTTACTTAAAAAGGTGTAATAACAACCCTATGGGTATAATTTATGAGAAAATCACACTTGATAAAATATACAATAAAATCTGGGTAAGGAGGTGGAGAAATAGAGATTTATGAAAATGAATTTTCATTTATTCGTTTCCAGCATGGTATGAATGAACTGATGATGCCATTTATCTTAAGAATAATACGCACATTCATTATGTCTGTTAAGCCGGAACAACGTGTACCACCACGACAGAACACCTTTTTTCTCAATAAAAACCTTTTCTTCCTACATTTTTTCTGGGCTAGTAGTATAATGACAAGTTGCAAAAGAAAAAAGGGGAAAGTGAAAAAATGGCCGAACAAATCCCTGTTCTCACATACTTTTTATCTTCCCATTTATTTCCCATCGGTTTTACTATACATTATGCATATTAATCTTGCGTTGAATGCTATGGGTGAATAAAGAGTAGCAAGTAGTCTAAGTTCTGTCACTTTTGCTAGCCACATATTAAGTAATTCACTATAACCTAGTCGTCTGCTTGCATTATTCTCAGGTTCAGGTAGTTTTTCATTTGATCACTAAAAGTCCTAAAGCTCGACAACAAGTTAAAAAACGAGCTTGTCGTGGTTGGTTAAAGGGTTTACTTTGTATATATGAATACGTTTAAAGGAATGCACTACATCTATGCATGAAGGTTTAGTGATATTTTTTTGTTGAGGATGAGTAAACTGCAAACGTGATACAGATTCTCGTGTGATGAGACAGATACAAGGACAGTTGTGACGTGTTAATGCACTATCCGCGTCTAACTCATTTCTCCCTCTTTGCTACTAATTTATTTCTCATAACAATAATACCCATTCATGAAGAAGGATGAAAGTAAAACTCAAGTTCGACGGGAGGATAGACATAAATCCGTAAAAGTATCGCAAGCTTTTTCATGTGAATTGTGATGCAAAAGATGCATTATAGTTGTCGGTCAACAGCATAACTAAAAGAATTACTGGTTTGACTTTGGTTACACTTGCTTTCACCTGTTTCCGCTTGAAAGTTATTTCGCTTTAACAGTCAATTTATTCTGTAACATAACTTGGCGTTCATTCTTCAATAAATATTGGACTACTGAGATAAAGTAAAGTTCAGGAGTTAATACCCGATGTCCACGCAAGATAACCATAAATGCTCAAGAATCTTCAGTTTTGCGTCTCTTTTAAAAGAACAATCTCATTTCCCGCATAACTTACACAAGCGTATTTTATTCCTAAATGGGTAACATGACGGGTCATCAAAACTCGAATGTATTTACTTGTGTACATAAGCAGGCAAGTAAACAACAGCTTCGATTTATGTAAGACGTTGGCAATCAGTGGAAGAAACCCCCGATTCAGAGAGGAAATCTGTGAGAATGGGCCGGCCCAGGCTTAGAGCTAGTGGTAAATATGACAGTAATTTTGCTTAAAAACTGAACTGTACAAAATATTTCATAAAAAAGAAGTTTCACAAAGTCCTCATTAAACACAAACTTACAGAAGCATCATTTTATTTTGGTGCGACAGGTTCATTCATGCATGTCAGTCTATTTTGCTTTACTAACTTACGATTTCTACCTCAAAATTAAAATTCCTGATAAATTGATATATTATACACGTAATGACATTGTTGTTTCGCTTTTTAAAATTTATGGTAAGGATACTTTTTGCTTTTAAAAATGAAAATCGTTATTAAGGAGAACATTCTCGTCATTATTCTTCGTCTCTTTCACTCTGCTTGTGTGCAAATGAGCGTGTGCATTTGCACTGATGAGGGTAAGCCCCATCCAACGATCTTGTTAAAAAACTTAAATATACAATGCATGTATGTGTGTGTATCACTGATGACTCTGATGACTGAAGTAAAAGTTCTAAAATATGAAGTGAAAGTAAGCAGGTGAACAAAAAATTATGCTGTCTTTTATGCTTCCAGTCAGCTTACTCTTATCATCAAGACACAACGACACAAAAAGCTAACAGAAAGAGAAGAAAATTTCTTATACATGTCGGAAGTTTTTTTCTGTTGTGACCCAACCACACTTATTTGAATGATTATGTACATTTGACATACTTATTTCAAAAATACTTCCCTCGAAAATAATTCAGCATTTGTCATTTTAATAAATTGATGCTTTCATTTATGTAGACTTTCTCTGTAATATAACTAGTTTTCATAGTTAAGTTTACATGCATATTTATGTACGTATATATTTATCTGCAATCAAATGAAAATGGGGGAACTAATGTACTGCATGAAACATGAGGTGATCAGTACACAATATTGGAAATGTAAAGATCTAAAATCTAAACTACAACAAGTATTTCCCCATGATGTCAAACACTGGAAGTGCGAAACTCTTGACACAGGAATAAAATTAATAATAAGATGTCTTGAGTTTTGCTTGACTTGACATGTTTGCCACTTCGCATAAATTATTCAAATAAAATTCATCCATTCAATCATAGGAACAATATATTGGAACAATTAACTTATTTCCTAGTGTAATCGATCTTCAATAATATCATGGCATTCAAAATTCTTACGTCGAATAAATTATGGTCATTTACAAGGAATTTTTCACTTGTGTGACAGAGCATTCTAGCTCAATTCGTTGCCCTCAAGAGCCACTTTTACACAATCTTGTGAAAGTGTTGTTGTGTAAATTATTTTATTTTAGCGTGACAC
The DNA here is from genome assembly GCA_034693345.1 of Entomobrya multifasciata. Lineage (NCBI taxonomy): Eukaryota > Metazoa > Arthropoda > Collembola > Entomobryomorpha > Entomobryidae > Entomobrya > Entomobrya multifasciata. The sequence continues at coordinate 7,530 of JAQFXM010002555.1, forward strand.
GTGTTACAAGTCAGTGACATGCTTGATCGACTTAATAAACGTCTACAAAAAATCAAGTGAATGACACAGGAATAAGTTAATCAAAACAGAATTTGACAAAAACATGAATTTAAATCAACAATATACCCTGTTGTTATTGTAGTACGTACAACAATCATTTTTCCTTCTATTTAATTACGCACTAAGGTGCTGATGAAGTGATCGTACATAAATAATTTGTCCTTTACCCTTTTGCTCATATTTGTAGGATTTCATGGTTTTCTCTTTGAAATTTCACAGTACAATTTCTAGGCCACTTTTGAATCAGCGACAGTATTATACGAAGCAGAAAATCATTTGGTGTTGTTGTTGAGTCAGGGGAAGTGAGAAAATAAAAGGAGACCCTATGAGCTCTATGGGTAAATTTACAAAAGAAATACTAAAGCTTCTGAAGTACCGATGGCGCATAATATGTGAGGAGTAATAAAGAGCAGAAATATTTGAAATGAGGAAAAGTGATAAAAGAAAACGGAAAACTGGGAGGGTAGTCATCAACATACACATACATGCATACTTAAATATATAGGCCACCAAACTCATCACTGTAAAAAGAATGCTCCGGTTGCTTTAACATTTTTTTACACTCATTTCCTCACTAGATTACGGTAATGGTTACACTGGGCCCACCCATCGTTTCGGTAATCACCATTTTTCTTAAGAGAAAGTCTTTTGTTGTCTCTTTCAGAAACAGATATGACTGGTGATAAAGCTTTAGTTGTTTTTTAAAAGGCACACTACATCCAACTACATAGCCAGAGAACTTTAACCGTTTCATATTAGTGAAACACTTTGTTTATATTATGATTATATTCATTATATGCAATTATTTTTGATAGTTGTTTGAAACGAAAAATGAAAGTAAGATTTTGTGTGTTTATGTAATATTCATTTTCAACAACATTGAATGCATACTGCACAACACCCTCGCATTTTTAATTTTAAAGTTTCTCTCTGAAATTTAAGCTTAAATTAAAATGCAGACATTTCCGCTAACACATACATGCAAAGCGAATTCCTGAAGTTGGTCTAATTTTCCAGACAAATGACATGACACAGAAAATGCCATGAATTTGTAAACAACTCTCAAGACTTAAAGGGAAAAGGAATGTAGACATTCATTAAAACTCAAGTTGTTAGTGTGGTAAGATGATAGTCACGTAATAGTAATTAATTAAGCCAAGATGTGTATATTTATACTTTTTTGTGTATATACTAGAAATTATTTCGATCTACTTAATGACCCAGAAATGTACTCAAGAAAGTCAATAATTACTAATTAATGTAGTCTTGCGGGAAATACTTTGTTGCCGAAGGCAGATTACTTGCATTATGTGCTGCAACCGCAAGTTGAACTACATTGCATCGTACTAAACTAACGGACAGGAACATAACCACGTTTAAAATATAATGAACGAGTATAACTCTCCCAATAATATAGAAAACTGATAATAGATGGTATTTCTGCATTCTTACCTTATACTGTGCTCTATTGACTTGACGAAGACTTTATATCTTTTTTTGCCTTTTAATCTATAGATTTCTGAGTTTTGGCCTAGTTTTTCTAGCTTCTTCTACTTAATGTGATGTTCCCTTCATAATATTATTTTTCCTGTAAAGTAATCTAGTGATACCAAATACCAGGAGTTTTGCTCATAGTAATTACAGTAATGTAACTGCGTAATTTGATCTCACAACCTTTCATCAAAAATGATGTTTATGAGGATCAAATCATTCTGAAACAAGGAACGAAGCCTGTGATAATAAAAGAAAAAAACGAATCCGCAGAAGTGCAAAGCAATAGGAAAAATCCAAGGATATTAATATCATAATACAAAATTAAAGGGAAACCATGAAGTGAAAGCAGAGGAGAAAGTGAAACAAAGGGAAGCATGGAAAGTTTTTAAAGCATGGGAAACGTACTTTTAACAAATTGAATTTAATATCTCATTGACGTTATATTCTTCCTATTTGATTTCCTTTGTGATCCTTTCCCTTTCATTTTGCATTGCAGGATTCCTGTTCTATGTACTTTTGTTGTATTCATCATAATAGTGTTCGTTTTTTAAAACAGTCTATAGCATCATCATATTATAATGAAATTAGCTTATATTTTGCAATCAAGTTCAGTTAAAGACATGATATTTTAAAATAGATCTTGCCTTATACTGCAAGTAAAACTGCACTGTGATAAAATCAGAAATTTTCCCCAATATTAATGATAAAATTACAATTATTATATTTGGCATTTACGATTGTTTCGATTAATTAATATAAATAATTATGTAACGTAACAAGAGAAGTCGATAATATTACGATTTTGGTATAAGGAGTAATATTTTAGTGATTAAATATCGAATGAAAATCGCAAATCAAATTATGCCACAAAGTATTTAATAGGGTGATATAATTTTTGATGATATTATCATTATCATATTACACTGTATTTTGCTAAATATTTACAATGAAAGGTGGAGCAATTAGTTGTTTTTAACTGAACGAAAAGGATCGTTTGATGAAGTAAACGTGTCAAGTCACAAGTGTCTTTGGGATATGTTATGTTCTAATTATTAACAATTTACGTCATAATTGTAGCATTGAGTGGTATACTAGTCATCGTTAGTATAGAAAAGAAATGCTATACGTATTATCATAATTAAAGAACACGAACACATGTTGAAAATGATAGAATGCAACTTGAGCAAATAATCTCCTCTGTTAGCTGTTTTTAATATACTAATGTTCCAAACGCTTAAATTTATGTCATAAAAGTGTCAGTGAGACGATGATGAAATGGAATAATCACTTTTTTCAAAATATTATCTCTGCAATTATATAGAGTTTTCAGTCCACATTTCTATACATTTGTACACATCACGATGCTTATTGATTACAGCCAAAAATGGAAGAAAGTAGACTTTCACTGTTGTGTCAAATGTTTATAAAAACTTTATAATTGTCCACAGGTAATTGAAGGGTTAAATGATCCATAATTATTCTTTGCGTAATAACGAATTTGTTATGCACGTGTACGTAGGTAGACTATATTTTAAACCTTTAGGTAAACATAACTATAGGTATGGGGAAATTGCTTTGGCGCAAAACATCAATTGAGTTCAGCCTAATTTCATAGCAGAACTACTTGAAACATGTGAATACCTCCTGTTGAAAGTTTTATCGCTTTCACTCAACATAATATTGACCCATGGCCTTAAGGAGTTTTCAGAAATTGTTTGATGGAAAAATGTCAATTTGTCCTTAACTGTTCGCGAGGATATTGGTAAAGAAAAGTAGGTAGGCCCACATACCTACATTTATATGTAATTCTTACACTCTGTTGGATATGTGGAATCTCATGTCAAGCAAAATAAATTTTATATGTCTACGGTGCTTTTTCCCAATGAAAGCTTAGATTAATTTTATAAAAGGAAGTGCATATCAGTTACACGCATCTAACAAAGTTCCACTCATAATTAGCATTCGCTTCACCCATACGAGGATATCGAAAATATGTAGGTTACCTGCTAGGGTAATTTGATACTTAAAGCGATATACCCTTCAGTATACCATACCTGCACACTGGCAAATAATAAATGATTTTTATACATTTCTTCTTGTCTATGTTCAACTCAGCATATAGTCAAGTCAATGTCAGGATCTGTTGAAAATGACTTAAACTCCTTCCAAAATTGTGAGCGAGTCAATTTGAGTTATTGTTACTGCAACATTTCAGGAATGACTGACTGTTTGAGTTATTAAATTTCTATGCATTACGGTCTGACACATTTTTTTTGCTTTTCCGTTTTCCTCCAATAAGCATCCCCAATTCATTGTTGACGAAAATGGCAAATTGTATTAATGTCAGTCCAAATAACCTTTGACTTGCCATTCTTGTATTGGTTTAGCACACATAATATTTAAGGGATAAACATTTATATAATGCATATAAAAAAGTAGATTGATGCAGTTATATCGTTAACATTCTTTCCGCATTTCCCATGCACACGCCATACCCAACGCCATGTTTACTGCATCAAAGATAAAGGCTAATACCTATGATATTTAATAAAGGATAAATAAGCAATCTATTTCGGATTCCATTATCATGACAAGTCATGTTGCAGACAATTACTACGTATTAGCCTTTTTTCCAAGAGAACACAAACACAGCCAGTGTCACATATTACCCCAAATCGTCTATAACAATAGCTTTGTGTGGCTCGTGTTCAGAGTAAAAAAGGCTGTTCATGTTCGCTTTTTTCCCTGAAAGCTTCCCTATTCACTTTGTTCCTTTCTAAATGTCTGCACGTTGCCTTCACATATTTAATCTTTTTTCTTTACTTTCTTAAAAGAGTTCTTTCTCGGTCATTCTTTCACTTTACTTGGAATTGTTATTATTACAATCTTAGAACTAAAATAATCGAATGGGTGATGATGATAATAGTGTTACACACTGCTAATCTTTTTTTGCTACCTTATGTTCACTCCAATCCACAGACAACAAAAGACAGCAACTATCGCCATCACATTGCTTGTCGCAAAAAGAACATGAAGGAACACAAGCCAAAGCCTGTCAGTTTTGTTTGCTCTGTACAAAAGGTTGATAAAAGGTAAAACTCGTGTGCCCTGTGCTAGTACATAACTTACATAAAAGAGCATTTTGTTTTTCATCCAAGTGAAAGTATATTTCGCTTTTATCCTTCATTGAATCGACCAACAAGTCTAATAAGTGTGACAACACGCTATCTATGCTCTATTTCATGAACCTAGAACATTTCACCTGTTTACACACACGTCAAACAGAAAGTGTTGTGTAGTGGCTTTAACAAAGCTCCATTTCCTTTAAAACATGTTAAAATGCACATTGTGGCTGCTACTTCCCCTTAATCTGAAATTTTATACTTCAACAAGAATGAAAGGTATATTGACAATTCTAAAAACTGAGAGAAAGCATTTTACTGGAAAATTTTTATACAAGTTTAGACTTTAGGAACTTCTGGATTTCACATTATCCCAGCTGGAGAATGGAGCATCATACAATAAAGGAGAAAACGATTATGATAATGGCTTATGGGAGAAAAACACAAGGTGGATAAAGTAGGCCAAAATATACTTCAAAATTCATAAACCAGAAGAAAAAAATATGGGTATTATTCTGTTCGGTGAACACTGTCACAATAGAATGGAATGCAAATAAAATGTTTACCGTTTTCCTACGTTTTCTCTAGGCTGTCAAAATATTCACTAGTCAAGGACAGGTAGGTATGCTTTACGCTGTCAGTGTCAGATTGCACGAGTACTATATTGTCTAATATAACCAGCAAAACTGTTACCGTTTTTATTTAAATATACTTTTACCACGAAAAGCTGTCGTCAATAAAGAAACTATGGCTGTACTACCTTTCTCTCACAATTATATAGCTTTAATGTATTCTTTTTAATGTTTATTGCTTGGAAAAAAGAGAAAATGAGGTGGGATGGGTAAATGACAACAATCTCAGTTTTGTAATAATAAGCTGGAAAACTTAATGTAATAAATATCAAAAATGGAAATCATTAGATATTAAAGATTTATGTGCGATTTGATACATATTTATGATTTCCTGATTATATCTGCATAGCTAGCAGCAAAACACTACACTAGTTGGTGAGTAAATGTTAACTAGAAAAATAAAAACCATTTCATAAAAAGATTTATGTACTTTTGCGCTTTTCAGTTATGAAATTACAAGTTTTTTGTGAAACATGACACAGTATAGTAAGCTTAGTGAGGAACAAAGAAACTTATTTTCCCAAGCGGGTATTTATGGTGAACAAACGATGTTACCAACAACTGAAAAGCGGTGACCGACACCAAAAATCTGTTCTTTTACTTTGTGTAGCTCCTGAATAAAAACCCTTCCCACGCCACACGCCATTATCATGAATATAATCTAAACCAAAGAGTAACATCAAGGTACTATACATACTTCGTTAACATATTTACAGATTCTTTTTTCTTTTATGTCTACTAATTAATTTCATTCTTTGTTAAGCCCCCAGTGGATAACTTTGTACTATTCCATTGTTTCCATTGTCATTCGTTGAAAATGCGCACATTTGTGATTAAACATGAAAAGGACTAAAGGACGGGAAAGTAGACTAGTCTTTACTAGGAAAATGAATTTTTCGTGAATGAATAGATTATCATATCGATGATGATTCTTGGAATTATAATCATGCTATCGCTACTAACCAGCATAGCAGCTGAACACAATTACTACTGCTTTTGAAGTTAGAAAAGAGTTGTTAACGAAATGTTAATTGCACCTTTAGCAGAATTCTAATGAACAACGAAGTATCAAAAGTATAGTATATTTACGAAAGGGAGAGGCTATTTATAATGTGTACACAATATGTAATAAATACTTCACTAGTTACTAATAGAAGATGTTAGATTTGTGGTGTGATTGTGATGAGGTTGGTAATATCAATACCAAGAGACCACTCATAGTAAGCCTCTAAAATGGGATTTTTGCCTTTTCATGTCCAAGTGTAAAAGAAGAATCAATGAGAGTATAAAAATAGCCATCTAATATCCCTGATGAAATGATAATGGTGGCTAGTTTTATATATTATACTTTGAAAATGTATGCACGTCACTACTTCTATTCGTATACTGCATTGCATTAAAGATCCTTGTAGAATAACCACAATCTGTCAGGGTTTCAGCTTTTATCAGCGTCATAGTTTGAAGTGAATGACTCTAAGAATTGACTTTTAGCGGCTAACATTAGTACTGTCAATATTTTGCACATGCACTTTTTTAGGTGTGCAAGCATAGACTTTATGGGTATTTTTCCTATGTGTGGTTGGTGGAGTAAGAATGAGCTATTGTGCTACAAATATTTGAAAAAATTAGCACAACCATTTTCTTTTGGGAAATGGGTATGAATGGTATTTTTATTCCGTTGTTAATTTAATTCAGGTGATCTTTTCCAATTAATACGATAATCTTTCAATTTTTTTTCTATATGTTAATATTGAATATGCAAACTATTAACTCAAAATTAGATTCTAAGAGACGTTTGGTCAGTTATTTATGTTTATGTTCAAAAACTGGCTTTTTAACACTACAAGACTAGTTTAATGATTAAATTATATAATATGGGCTAGAGTGTAGGCATTATGGCATTATGTCTCATTTGGTTATTAAAAATATCATTATCTTTAATGAGTTTTTCATGAAAACATATTCCATTATCACTACACATAAATACTATCATAACATCAACAATCAACAGGTTTCCTACTTCATTTGAAATTTGGAACGTGGAACTTTTGTGATGTATTTTTACATTTGAAATTTAGTTTTATTTATATTTTATAAACTTATACAATTTAAGTTTGAATGTATACCTCATATTTTCAAGTGTTTCCTTTGCTTAAATTTTGAATTGACTTATCAGCAAGCAATTAAAAACCACAGAATAGTCTTTTATATCATACACGCTTGATTTCATAATACCAACTATAATATTTTGAATGAATAAGTTTGCTTTCTAGTTCTACACCGTTAGAACATATGGAACACATGAAGCTACAATGTATTTTTCCTAGAAATTCCGAAATACTAGTACACATCATATATTTGAAACTATTCCCATGTTAAGACAACAATGACATAACGATTCGTCAGTTCACTCTTCAAATTAGCTTGCATAATATTTTTAGTTGCGCGAACTACGTTGCAGAGAAAATTTCTAAAAATATGAAACTGAGGACGTAAATGCGTAGTATGTACCGTAAATATTATTCGTGTTTATTTTTCCCCCGAAGAAATTGCCAAACTTGTTTGATGAATTATTTAATACTTGTTATTTAGTGATAGCACAAACTATTTTGTTATCTAAATATTATGCTTGTTACATAAATGTGCAAAAAGGTTACGAGTAAAATGCACATTAACACAGGTAGTGACATGAATTGGCTCCAATAAACTGGAAGACATGACAAACCAATCTGCCTGGTAGACGTTATCATAACAATCATTAGCCATGTTGAGTAAACATACTTCATCTACACTCTACACAATAAAAGAGGCAATACTTTACTTGAAGGGAAAATTACTAAAATTGAACTTATTTGTCCTGGTTTAAACTTTGTTATAAACTAATGTCTGACATCCTATTTTGTAATCGCTGCATAATAACATGATTCATAGACGATATTTTATCGTTCTTTACTTTGATCCAATTCAATATGCGTTATGCTTCATATAACCAACTCACTTATGAACACGGTGTTATAAGTAGTTGTAACACGGTGTCGTGAAAATGAACAAATGTAAAATGAAGTGTAAAATCCAGTTTTTGCATGCAGCATTCAGTTCAATTTTCGTCTCTACGCAAAAGTAATATTTTTTATATTCTGTAATGATGTCTTTTTGTCGACATTAATGAAGCCACTTTACTTTTTACACGTAATCAAACTAACTTACCATGAATTTACCAGACTTGTTGAGGAAAATTTTATGAACTTTGTCATTTACAGTGTATTTAAGTTGAACCAACTTTACACTTAACCAACCAACCAAGTTAAGAGTACATCCTGTATTTGGCCAACTAAGAGTTTACTAGTCAATTTAACCCAACACCCGGCATCAATTTATTAGAACTATCTAAATATGCATGTACCCCAAAATACACGAAAATTATTTTCAAAAACTGCCTATTATTATGACATGACCTCATTAAAATAATATTTATGTGAAAAATTATATCCGGTTGTATCTGAAATCTTCGAAAATAACTAATAAAAGAACCATGCATTCAGTCATCTTTTTCCTTTATGCCAGCTCATGAAGTTCACATTTTTATACACGTTAAGGTGAAAAGTTTTGTACCATTTTCCTAAGAACTAATAAACTTTCTATGAATTTTTCTTCAGTTCCTTGTAAATATGCTACATTTGAAAATTTGAAAGAAACGTGAATAAATTTAGTACGGAAGAGGAAAAATAATATTGCGACTACTACAACTTCAAAATAGAATAGTATTGCATACGTCAACAGTATACAGGTATTTTATCGTGGGTACACCGGCTACATCCACAATTGCGGGGGCAGAAGAAAAAGCAAAAATGCTGAAGGACGTCATGAAACCAGATACAAGGACAAAATAACGATTGCACAACGTGAATGGAGTAAAAGAATCCTATTTTATAATGAAAAAGAAGGCTTTCAAAAACTTGAAGTAAACCAGTCAAAGAAAGATGTATATTATATTTTCAAGTAACTTTATCTAGTACGTTCTGCAATTATAATCTCAAGATTCGTTATACTTTTGAAAGGATTATTCCTTAAGTACGCAATGACAAGTTTATTTTGCAAAAACCGTCCGCTTAAGAACTTGCATACATTTATAAAGAAGGTTTATTACTTTTTGCCTTTTCAAGCCTTTTCCGTAGAGTTTTACTAGAGCCAGAGCACGCTGAAATTAATCTTGACTCTTTGAGTAAGATATATCGTTTGTTTTCAAGTGTACTTTTATTCTTTTTTCTGCCTACATGAGGTCGTTTTAAAATATGTATTATTTACATGAACATTGCTTTCTTCTCGACATAAAAATACAATCGTGATAGTAAAATACACTATTTGACATGCATAATATTCTCATAAAATTACAACTAAGAAGCTCTACTAAGAGGAAGTTTAACTATAAGTTGTGTTCACGAATTTTATCTAGCAATGAAGGCTATAAACTGGATCACAAGCACATAAAATTTCTTAAACTCTACAGCGTAGTCAATTGTGTTCGTATTCTTTTTTTTGCTCTTTATGTGAAAACGGAAATGTTTTGCTCGGTTGTTTTGTTGTATATTGGCTTGTTTTTTCTGAACCAAAATTAGATTTTATAAATACATAAAATCGCAACTAACTATAGTCAACTGAATATGACTCGGGCTAAAATACTTTTACAAATCCAGTAACTTGAACTGCTATTTCAAAATCATTCAACATCTTGAATAGAACTTCAAAGACAAATATTTAGACTAGCATATAAATCACATATAGAATGATTCTTGACATTATCTCTTTTCTCAATTTTTTCTTTCTTGGCTAACATATAGATCGATCCCTTTCATGAGAGACTTGTACTATTGTTGCATTACATGTAACACAAAAGTAAACATGAGTACTACTTGAATGAAAGTGAAGACCATTAGCTGAATAAACCGCTTATTAATATTTGGGAAAAAATATTTCATGATATAACCACAGACACAAAGCGATCGACCTTTGTATGCCTAAAGTGAACAGTGAACCGATGTAAAAACGCCCAAAATAACCGGAACATTTTGTCAAATATAAGGACTCTTCATTTTCCAATACATAGCATGATTGATTTGATTAAATTTCCCTAATGGGGCTACTAGTCACGCAACCGAGGAGAACATGGTATTAATAGACCGTGACCGACAAAGCAAATTTATGCCTATGCATTTTATTTAGCATGAACATCAAACCGATGAGAACATGCAAAAAACTGGCTTGCAATAAAGAAAGAAATATAACCTATAAACGCTGGTATTCTTATGGACAGTCATTATTGTCTGTTAATTTAATTTTCTAAATGTCTTGTCCATCAACAAGGCATAATATTATGTTCATGTACATACATACTTACTACCAATCGGCCTATTGATAATATGTTGCTTCAGAAATCATTGTATTTTAAAAATCTTTTACTGCGACAAAGAACATTTCTTTAGCATTTCTTATTCGAGCAGTTTTTTTAGAATTTGCTATCAATAAGTATACATACTAACTGACAATAGCAATCTTGTTCAGGATAACTGCTTTATGTGCCTTTGTTCACTGGATTGCCATTATGGGAATACAGTTGGAATACGTACTATTAAAATATTCACTTCAAGGCCCAAAGATAAAGTGAAAAGTTACTGGAGTAGCCACCTTGAAATAAATGAATTTCTTAGAAAGAACTCGAGATTTTATCTATTTATGTATATTAATTTATACTCCTGTGAAGTGGCACATGGTTCTCTGTACAGAGTTGCCTAGAAAGAGATGACAGCAGAAACTATGATGTTTCACGCTTCTACAGATCAATAAAGTTATGCAAGAAGAAAACAAAGGAATGCAAAGTTTAGCGAGTGAAAGTGTGAATTTCGCTCTAGGTGAAGCATGAAGGAGTGACTAAATTTATGCACAATGAAATATCATGCTTTGTAAGCACATGCCAGTGTCGATTGACATAACAAGAAGGGCTCTTACAAAAATGAAAGTTTCAACTTGAACGGTTCAGATAGAGTTGAAATTATAATGGCTAGATTTTGTACACGAGAGAAAAACAGCAATAAGTTGAGTCAATGACACACGCATAAAATTCACCACATGTACGTACAAGTACAAAAACACATTGAGTAATAAAAAGTGTAAGACACGAAAACAAGGACGGTGCTTTGTAGTGCGAGTTTATACTTCGAGCATCATTATCGTTCCTTGGGAATTTGGCAACCGTTTCACTACCTAATATAATAACATATTATACTAATAAAAAGCAAGTAAATTGAAAAAAACGGCCTGTAAAGTGCACTCAGGTGGGAAAATAAATTTATCGCTTTTCCACACCTGATTCAATAAACGATGCACAGATAAAATTACTTTAATAACTGTTACGGTCCTTTACACTGGTCACGGCCAGACATTTTTATATCACAAGACATGAAAAAGCATTTAATATTCCATTGTCGTTATTTATAAGATGCACTTTCTTAAAACGTACATATTCCAATTATTTTAACACACACCTTCCTTATTGGCGTGCAGTATAAATGGACAGAGTGAAAGTATTATAAATATAGAATGTATGCTTTTTAAGTTATACGCACGTAAATTTGCGAGCAGAACAACAGGTTTCAATCGATTGCATACTTTCATTAAAAGTATATTCATGCGAAAATTAGATATGCTAAATGAAAAATAAATCAAAGAAAGTTAACGATATAATATATAATAACTCAAATAGGCAATTAACCCGGCTTACCTCGGTATTTGCATTTCGACCTCATCCAGACTGTCCGTGGGGGTGGGTGGAGCCTTCTCGAAAAGCCGTCCGGGAGCCAGAGTCAATTGATTGCAGGATTTCAGATGTGCCCATTGAAACCGGGTGGACTTGTGCCCACGTCGTTGAACAGTAGTCGTCTGCTGCTCCCTTTGTCTCCGCTCCTCTTCTCGTCGCTGCAAATTGTGAAGTCGGAAGAAAAATACGTTGGACATCCTTCTTCCAGAAATAATATGTAAAAATATATCTGCATGTATGTATCCTCTCTCTCTTTCTTTCTATTATACTTTCACTCTTCTTGCACTTTCACTCCATCAAATGCAAGAAGTGTGTTTTCCTCTCCATTTTTATGTGTGTTTATATTACATATATCCCTTAGTGAAAGGACACACTTTTGAATAAAAATAAAACTTGTTTCTTTTCTTTGTTCCAACTTTACTTCACATAATATATATTCACATTTATGTCCATTCGAATTTTATAAATGGCAGAGTACCCATCTCAAGTTTACGTATGCCAAAACTTGACGATCACAAAACTGTGATGCTGGTGGTTGTTTTCTTTTTTTAAAATAAATTTGTGACTTATCTTATATCACATTTGTTATAAATTTTTTATGTATTAGTAGTGTATAGTGTATAAATGCATGTATGTGTGTGCACGTTTTTGTATGATTTTGCCTTTCTGCTCCTTTGTTTCTTTTCGAGCGTTTGTTTTTCGCACACACATATATTTACTTTTGTGTTCTTTAGTTTGTTAGAATGGATTAGGCAAAAAAGTATAGACAGAGTAGAGTAGCACTTTTTCTACTTTCACTTTGTAAGTTATTGATGCAGTGTTACATAGTATCATACATCAATTTGCAGTGTAATATAAGCTTTCTTTGCAAAACGCATATATTGCTGTAGGTATAAAAGAAAGTATTCACTTGTTATCCACATACAAGTTAAAAGCATGCATTCGCATTAAATAAGAGACAGTGGTTTGTGTAGTTGGGTTACATTCGTTTCCCAGCTTTCTCCTTGTGTTTTTGCAAGTATAATGGAAGTCCTTAAGGAACAAAACCGTCTCCTAAACTGGATAAAAGTCAGGAGGAACAGCAATAAGAGGAATATATACAATGGCTTTTATGTATACAAGAGTATAGAGTCATCATCAGCATCATCATCGTCGTCCTCGTCGTCATGATCGTCACCGCCACATAAGTTCACGAGTGTGCTGGCATCATGTTATGGCATAGCTTAACAAGTTGATATCTCCCACTGTATGTTCAATGTTCTTTGTAAAAGTCTTGGTTTTATTGTGACTTTTTTTTCTTCGAAGTAAAAAAAATTGTGGTATTCTCCTCTACTTCAATTTTGGTAGTAATGATAGAGAAGACGTTGACGTTTTGTAGTGGAACATGCAATATTGATGCTATTATGCGTATAAAGAATAAAAAGAATGAGACATTTTCTCGTTCTTGTAGTGAATAGCAGTTAGTTGTACACGCGGAGTCGTCGTCGGTATAAAGTAAGTTCGTTATGGAAGAGGCGGAAAAAGGATATTATCGTTGTTATTATATTATTACGACGACTAGCTGTACGCAAGATATACAAGCACGAGAATGAGCGATATCGCGATTACTTATTGTTGGTGCATTTGTTACTTTATGATGTCAAGTTAACTTACATACTTTTTAGTTGAAAATGTATGTTAGCATGCACATTCCGCTGCGCGTATTACAATTTGATAAGAAAAAGTAGAGAAAGTTGAATTGCGAGAAAAAATCGTTACATACCCTATCACCAAAGAAGCACATTGCAGTAAAAGTTTGAGTCTACCGCCACCAAACTCAGCTATTATTGATGTTTATTCAGTCAGAGTCAGAGCATTCGGTGTAAGAACGACGATATGTTCAAAAAAAATTTCTTATGAAAAAAAGACAGTCACTTGAAATTATACGCAATAAAACAATAATTTTCTTTTTAGTTCGGCGACTGAGTTACTAGACGTTTTTACTTTAAACTATGCTTGTTTACTTGCACACACATGTTTAACGCGCATAGTAAATTCTGCGTTAAAAATATTTGCTGTCACTGTGTATAACTTTGTTAGTTTATTATGAAGGTTGTTGTCGCACGTTTTTTTGTCATTCCATTTCTCCACAAACATCTTTTAGTTGCGTACAATTTATATGTGCGACGTTAGTTCTGAATATAAATATAGTTTTACATATAAAGTTGTTCAGGTTGCTCCAGTGGTGGTGACTAGAACTTCCAAATGTTTACGAGGGTGCTCGAAAGTAACAGTAGATATGTAGCTCTTGAAGTGAACCAAGCTGTAATAGAAAAAGAGAAAATAACAATTTAATAATGCATATCTTTTTACAGTTCTCTTCCAGTTTGACTGAAGGAGTAAAAGAAAGCGGAGTATATACTTGGAAGTAATTTGGTTTAATTTAATAAGTAGATTTTTAAAAATTGTCAGAACTAAAAAAGAACAAGGTTGAATCAAGCCACTACATTTACTACAAAACACAATTATTCAAGCCGGTAATATTTTCCCTGAATATAATGGCATCGCCACTATGTAGGTTACTTTACTAAGGAGTTAGTCAATAAGTATGGCGAATTTTTTTTCTCCGACTGTTTTGACTTGTTAGAAAAAAGCATTTCGTTTTGTTGGCAAAAGATAGAAAGCGAGATACAATCTTTGGCTCTTTAACCGTTAAAAATAATGTGGCGTGTATTTATTTTATAGAGATAAAAAGCAATAAAAAGAATGAGATTTTTTATGCAGTTCGAAATGCAGATGTTTTACTAAAAGTTCGTGATCTTTTTACAAAAGTAATGGAAGAATACATAAGCCAGATTAGCAGCATAAAATATCATGATTTCTTTCACTGTGTGACATTTTATTTTGGAGTCTCTATGAACTATGCCAAATTCAAGAGTACGCGTCCCCGTCCCCTGATGTTATAGTTGTTTGGACATATTATTATTTCTTTTTTGTGCGTTTCTGGTTGAAACCGGAATGCTGTGCTGTGTCTCTTTTTCCTAGCTCATTAGCATTATAAAGTAAGAACTGTAGTACACTTAATTTTTCCTATTGTTGAATTGGATCAATGATAGTAGTGGTATTTCCAGTTCATTAAAATTCAGTTAGTTTTTCTTCCAAGATTAAACAAATCCCAATATCTTTATTATATCGTGAATAATAAGAATCTACATATT
This sequence comes from Entomobrya multifasciata, assembly GCA_034693345.1. Lineage (NCBI taxonomy): Eukaryota > Metazoa > Arthropoda > Collembola > Entomobryomorpha > Entomobryidae > Entomobrya > Entomobrya multifasciata. The sequence goes on from JAQFXM010002555.1 coordinate 22,846, forward strand.
TTCTACATGCAATCCCACTTTCTACTAGAATTTGATATCGGTTTTGCAGCAGTGATTTTGTTTCTTTTGTCCTTTAAAAGCTCTTTCTTTTTTTGTACTTTTCATCCTCAAGCAAAAAGTAACTTTTTGGCTGTTTGACAGTTCCTTATTGCTTCGAGGTTTTATTGGCTTCTTGAAGAGAACAAAGCAGCATGAGTGGAGTATGAGTTTTCACCGATGACATAACGATTTTAACTTGCAATAAAAACACGCTGAGTTCTCTCTTCTCTTAACAATGAAAATAAGTCACTACGGTTGTCGGTAGTTGAATTTGCGTTGCAACAGCTCTCTTCTCTACACTATGCAATGTAATTGGAAAGAAAGTGGGAGACTTTCAGAAACGATAAAAACAGGGAAAGAGGCAACGTTTTATCATGTCAGTTGTAATGATGCAGTGTTGAGCCTGAGCAGTCTCTTACGTTGTAGAGCTTTTCAAGATATTTTACAGCACTTAGCTCATTTCTTCTGTGATTTTGGTTTTCGCTAAGCAGTACTGTCATTTTGCCAATACTTGAGAAAATTTTTTAAGAAGAAGCTGTCCTACTATTTGTCAAGCATGTAGAAAGAATAAATACTTTAATACAAAGTTCAACTTAAAGTATAATGTATAGGTAAGCATATTTTACTTGCAGCTTCAATTTTGTATATCAGATCAGAAATCCTTAATCAAGTGAAAGTGGTGCTAATCTCTTTTTCTGTTGTCAACCATAAAAAAGGGGTTTTAAAAGGATTTTGGCAGTTCACAATGCGTTTTTTGCTTTTTCCCATAAAGAGCTGTATTTTATTGTAGAGTTGGAGTCACCAAGATTTCTCAAGTTGATTTTACTATATATTTTTAGGTCAGAAAGGAAAGTAAAACATGCCAAGATAAAATGAAAACACAATATGCTCTTTGTTGTTTTTACGCCATTGTATTTACAAGATTTCGCCGGTGAAGATTAAGCAGATTTTTAATATGACATGTACACATAACATTCATACATGATATCGACCATTTTTGCAGCCCTTTCTTCAACCAATAATCTTTCTGGCATCGTCAAAATAATAACTTGCTTTCTTCCCTTTTATTGCTACTCACGAAAAAGAAAAGAAAACTCTTTAGGCTATTTTGTTTAGTGTGTTCCTGTAGCTTTTACTTCCTAATTCTTGCAACGTGGTTTTTATTTACGCTTAGTGCGTATATAGTTTTATCTGGTGCGTGGCTCACCTGGCCTGGCCTGGCCTGGCCTGGCGAAGCCTCTGACGTCATCATAATTCTTTTGCTTATATGCAGTATAAATACTCAAGAAGCATAATAAAATCAATTGGACGTCTAGATCATACAATTTTTGAATTTAAAAGTTTGA